>JAOQMS010050974.1:0-29636 GCA_027563885.1 Erythroxylum longipes | reverse complement strand
TTGAATAGGAATTGTGGTGACATATAAGTAAGATATGTTATGGTATAAAAGCATGAAGATGAATTAATAATGGTTAATGTGTTTTTCGTTGGATTACGCCCACGTTATGGTAATAAGCTCACGTTTTATGACCTCTGAGTTGGACTTGGGAAACGGGGTCCAACAATAATCCTTACTTTAATGATGAAATTGTAATCTCTCGATTGTTAATTTACCCAAAACCTAAATTAGTTTTGAATTTATCAATCTATGCTTGATCTCTCGTTATACGATTTTACTGATTTGATTAAATTCTTATCTATCAAACTACCTAACTCTTGTTAGCCCAATTTGATGATATTCACTCGGTTTACCCTCTCAGTTTATTACTGACTTATTAAATATTGAATCACAAATAAATTAATGAAACCACAATAAATCAAACTTTATTAATCTGAAAGATCAAAATCCTGAAGGTGAGTTTAGACAAAAATCGACATTCAAATTATCCCAATTCTATACATCAATAAAAGTGAAATAAAGGCAGAAAATACTATTGGAATGGACTAGTGGAGGCAGTGACGTGGGAAACCACCTATTCTGTTCAAGCTTCTTCTCTTTATCTTTCTTCCATCGTCTCCTTCCTCAAATCTCTCGATATGCTCTCTAGGGTTTCGGAATTGATTGATGCAAAAAGGCTTCAAAGGCTGCTTCTTCTGTTCTTTAATGTTCTATTTATATCTTGGAAGACCTAGGGTTGATTCGAGGTCGAAATGGTCTGAAAAGTCCTACGAAACTTGACGGTTTCAGCTGTTTTCGTGTCTGCTCGACATAAGCCACGATCGTGGCCAGCACCTAACCCTCTCTCTCGCGATCATGGCCCAAAGTGCATAATCGTGGCCTAGTTCAAAGTTCTCTATCACGATTGTGACCAAAATGGCACGATCGTGTCCTAAGTTCTGTTGGCTCGCCTCTTTCTGTCACGATCGTGGCCTATTGTGCCACGATCATGGGCTATGGTTTTGGCCCAAAACTCTTAGAAACTTCTCCGTTCTTCACTATTTACCCTCAAACATATCAAGGTATCTAAAAAACATAACATTTAAGCTCAAAGACTCATACTAACTCATAAAAACACTTAAACACAAACTAACACAATTAAAACATAAATACACACTCAACACTCAAATTAACACTAAATGCATAACAGATTAAACCCTAAAACATAATGCAAATCACAACTATCATCCATCGTGTTAAGCATGTTAGGGTTTTGTTCTTATGTTTATGAAGATGAAACAAAGTGAAGAAATTGATGGTGAGAAAGAAAAAGCCACTAAATTTATGTCTCATATGGCTTACCACATTAGCAATATTAACAAAGACATTAACGACGGGCTATATTTGAAAATTTTTTGAAAATTTGAGTATTTAATTGCTAATTTTTAAAGTTCAGGTCATAATTGCAAAATTGAGTAAAGTTTAGGATTTTTTTAATTAACCGTGATTTTAATCAAATATTTTCTATTTTATATATGAGTTAATAAAAATTTTCATTATTGAAAATTGCTTTAGGAAAATGTATTGTATGAAAAGGGCAACTAAATGTGTACATAATACTACATAGTTAAGATATATCATCATCATCTTAGGCTAAGATACTACATAGTTAAGATATGTCATCATCATATTGTTGAGCAATATAGATAATGAAATTTTACACAAGTTTAAAAAGCATGACACTACTAAGGTGTGTGATCTACTTTGGTCACTCAATTAGAAGGAACTTTATATCTAAATTAAGATCACTCATAATCAATTTTAACACGTATAAGAACCTACATGACTATATAATGAAAAAAAGGATTCATATGTAAAAAATGATAAGTGAGATAAGAGATATTGGTCATCATTTATCTATTAAATAATAAGTGCAAGTATGGTATTCTTATTTTATTCTTATTTTCCTCAAAGTTAAGAGCATCTTTTATTAGAAGGAGAACATCTTAAAGCTTCTAAGATGACCTCTTAGGTATATGCAGTTAATTATAATTTAAATGGAGCTATGAATAGAAATAGAAAGCATCTTGGTAGGTCTAGGTAGAATTTAGACAAGAAAAACAACCATAATGCTTAGAATTCCAAAAAGTTGAAATGGAACAAGAATAGGAAAGGAAAATGTCATAAAAAACTATAACAAGAATGAATTGCAATAATTGTAGCAATATATGTCATTTCATTTGTGATTATAATGAGCAAAAAAAATGTATGAACTTTTAGAACAATTATATATTTAGGTTATTTCTCTTTTCTAATTTTCTAATTGAATTGCATCATTTGTAAATTGCATAATTAAAAGAAAAAACTATAAAGCAAAAGACAAGGATTTCTTCATATAATTCCATAAGATCCCGTAAGAATCATGATGAATTTGTGTACGTGATAAACTACATGTAAGTTAGACATGCATGTGGTCAAATCCTAATCCTAAATGAATTGTTGTTTATACTAAAAATTTGGCAGAATCTATTTTTTGTGTATTGTTATATTTTATCTTTAATATAAAATTTCAAATTTATGAAATAATTTGTGTCCTTTTTAAAAGGAGAAATATCATTAAAAACCTATAAAAGACTACGACAATGTATAAAAAACCAAATCAGCTAAGAAGCTAACATACACACTCTGAGCTCATTTATCAACTCAACCTTTGTATGCTTTAAAATTACAAAATCTGATAGTAGCATGACCAAGCATAGCAAGTTCTATGGATAGTAAAAGCTAGCCTTAAGGGGATACTAAGACACTCTAATCATTCTCCCCCTCTTTTTACTCATCCTACCATAACAGAAAGATACTCTAAAGTTGAATCTCTATCACTCCATATCCATCTCTAGTCTCTAAGATGTAATAACCAAACAATTACAACTAATAGCCTTTTTGTTTATCATAAGTTGTTCTGTAATCTATTAAATGAGTTTAGATTGGATTTGTTATTTGGACCTTTTCAAACCCTGAAAAACATTTGAAATTTCTCTCATTCCAAAGTCTTTAAAGATATAAAACAAAATCTATTACCAAAATCATCTTATCTTCTAAAGATATGCTTCTATTTGAATGTAATCATGATATAAATTCCATGTAGTTAAGATTTTAGTTTCTAAGATGGCATAACTCTAGGATAAACTTCTAAATGAAAAATATGAAGTTGTAGTTAAAGTAAATGTGCTTAAGGTTCGATACTCTCATTACATAAGAAATATATATTGTCAAGGCTGAGGGAGTGTAATTTGTCTAAGGTAGCTACTTACCTTTAGACATTAACAACCTGAAGAAGTAGAACTTAGGCAACAAGTTATTATTGCAGACGATTTTGCTATAAGCTTGATATTCTGCCTACCACTATGAATTGCTCCATATGTCTATTTATAAATCTAATAAAACTATGTCCAAGCAATATATAAGTATCATCTCTATCAGTATTAAGACGAAAGCTCAGTAATAGTGTTTAATCTTAGTTGGAACACTATTTCATTATCTTTTATTGATCCAAGTGTTCACTTTAGATCGTTTTTGAAATTAATTTAAATAGAAAGAGATACCTGAGTATTATGTAAAGGTACTACCTAGCACTAGTTATCAAAGTATAATAAGGTTGTTCCTTTATTACCCACTATACACTTGACGTTCTCTCACCATACAACCCTCATCTTTAATAGTTGAGAGAAGAATTAAAACAATGATGGTCTATTCCTTACACATTTTTACCTTTCAATAAGTACCACTAACCTATATTGATTCTTTATGCACCTATTGTACAAAAAATCTCCTTCCCATAAACACTTTATTTTTTAGATTGATAGTTGATATTCTTAGTCCCCCTCCTAATATATATTTGAAAAATTCTTCCCAACTCACCTTTGCTTTGCTTTTTTCATTGTGACCTCAACCCACGAGAATGTTCTTATCAACTTCTTAATTTTTTTAATTAGTCCTTTAGCATGGAAAAAATGTGAAGACCAATAGAAATAAAGAGAATTAAGTACTGATTTAATCAATTGTAACCTCCATACATAAGATAACACTTTATTGCACCAGTTACTAAGTCTTTTTAAAATCTTTTTTAATTAGAAGGAGACATTTTCTGTATTGAAGTCTTTTAGTGGAGATGGGTAGACCAAGGTATATAAAAATAGGTTATTTCACTTGATGACCAAAGATAATTGAAAGCCGGTAAACCATATGACTAGAGATTATAAAATGTTATAGTCATGAATTTATATTAGATGGTTTTATTGTACTAGATATAGTTTATCAAGCAAGGAACATTAGTTATTCGTTATCTACATTATCTAGTAATTATATGGTAAAAGAAACCAACCTTCCTTGTGGTTTCATCAATTCCATCAAAATTCCTTGTACTTCACAAATATTTGGCTATATAATTGAATTATTCAAAGCCCCCTCATTCATATAGCAGATCTCATTCTTTCGAAATTTAGAATCCCTCTTGGCTTAAAAGGGAATACAGTGATATTAGGGAATAACTGGTCTTGTTCAATTGGAGGTGCTAGCAGGCTAAGAAATTTCTATCCTAACTACTAACCTAATTCAATTAAGGAGTATACCATTATCTGGACTCTAAATCCCTCTGGAAAATTCATTAATCCCTATTGTTTATTTTTATACAGTTCTTATCTTCCAAAGGTTCAGTGTATTAAGAGCTCTAGCAAAAAAACTTTAATTCCTAAATCCTCATTTATTAAGAGGCTGGCTACCAGACTTAGACTTAAAGCTAAGGATAGGTCACATATTCCTAAGGATGGTTTATATGTTCTGTGCAAAACGGAGAATAAGACTATCCACCATTTGTTTATTCAATGTCAATACCCTTTCTCAATTTGGTGTATTTTCTAATAGCTACTTGGATTAATCTATTCAGTCAAAGATTAGTGCGAGGTCCTTATTGGAGGAGTCAAATGACAAAGAAATTAGGTAAAGATCAAGTTTTCCTAAGAAATTCTTTTAATTGTTGTGTCTACGGTTTATAGAGGGAAAGAAATAATAGGATTTTCAGGGGTTATGAGTTAGATAAGCACAAGGTATTTTATGATACTATATGCTGGTCAGGGAGATACTACACGTTAAAGGGTCCAAGATTTTGCTAGCTCCTTTATGTCAGTTATATAAGGTTTTATCTAAATCCATAAAGTCTAGATAGATATACCTTATAGCATCCGCGATAATTGATGTCCCATGTAACACCTCACTCCTATAGGGCATATTCTTGAACTCACAGACGATATTTGAGAATACACTCTACAAGGGTGGTGTGCTAGGAAAGTCAACCAATCATAACCATTAAAATTTTTTCACGCATCACACGTATATTTTAGAAAACCAATAATCAATTTAAGCCCATTTTATTCATAAACATTTTCAATCACAAATGTTATAATCAATAAACATATCATCAGAATTTCAGTAGTCAGTTGGGCCTATTACAGATACAAAACACTTTTAGTCATAATGTCATTACATCACAGAATCATTCACATACATATTATATAGTACTTGTGAATACACACTTTAATACAAATAATGAAATACATATGTAGACGCGAACTGATCCTAATCTCTATCTTTTATCTGAATGCAGTGGTTAGACTCCAATTTGTCTAACTGGAGATCTCCTCTGAACCTGAAAAACAATGTTGCAATTTTGATGAGTTTTGTGAACTCAGTGAGTTAACCATCCTCGATGGTTCACTCATATCAAATAACGCAACAATTTATACAATCACATAATTCACATCATTTCATTTATTACGTAGCATCACAAAGCACTTTGTACACAATTTTCACATTTCTCATTTAACATAATTCAATAATACATTTCAATCATTCAAAACATACATAGTAAATGTATATGCAATGCTCATGAGACTCACATTCAATTATTATGTTGTTATGACTGAGTGCCTTTTTCACTGTACCTTAACCATTGTGGATACCGGGCTTATTAATAACTGTCCTTTATCTATTAGGGATACAGGGCTCATTATACATAGTGTGCCAAAGCATTCTAAGCTTTAAGCTCTTTTTCGGTAGCTACTCTGGTCACAACTGCCTTTATCTTTTCATGCATTCATGAAATGGAATGCATTAAATCATATAAGTTCAATCAGTCACTTTATTTCACTTTACACATTCATATTCACATTTATCATCAAACCTTGGTCTGGCATTCAACATTTAAGTTAAGAATCACTTATTCAGTCAAATTCACATTCAATAAGCACTTCCAATATGTTTTAGATCCATCAAATGCCTCGAACATTTAATGTCCAGAATCAACACATTCCTAGTTATCATAATAATTCAATACATAATTTAAAATAAACAATAATTCAATATGAGACCATATTAGGTTATTCAAATTATGCTGTAGATTAGCATTTGCTTCAATGATCCAGAAACGTCTAGATGCGGACATTCTATCTTGTATATCAACATCATGCAATACACATATTGCACACACATTATTAATTGCACAATCATATAAACATTCAATTATACACATATGCATATGTGTAATGTATAATCCATGCTCAAATTGACTATTTCGGGTATGTTTCCTTAATCACGTCCATGATCATTCAAACCTTATCATTTTTATATGTCTGGCTTATTCTTAGATTTTCACCTCATGAGCACTTGTTATTCTAATATCAAAAATCAATCACTCGTCATTTCTTTTTTAGCATTATGTGCTCTCATAATATCCAATTTTCATTCACCTTTATATACATGTTACTCAACTCCTTTGAATCACAACTACAATTATATGAACATCTTCATTCCCATTATACTCATGCTTTAGTACTTTGATATCAAAAATTCATTCACTAATTTATAACCTCAATTATCACCTCACACATATCACACATTTAGTCACGTAATCCAAGCATCATTCTAGAATCAATTTAAGCTTCCTTCAAGCCTAATTAAGTTTAAATGCATCATAGTTAAATACCTTATCCATAATTGGTTCAACCTTTGCACAAATCAAAACATTACCATGAAAAAACATTGCCCACGATCGTGGTGGTCTTGCCACGATCCTGGTGGTCCTTGCCACGATCATGATAGAAACTAATCTCCTATTTTTCCTATAATTTTCCATTGTTTCTTAGGACATATTTTCAAGTCAGTTTTGTATGACCATTGTGACCTAGAAAATGAGGTATTTAGATAACATATTCTTCTAAAAAAATGTTTCTATATATTTTAAGTTTCTAATGACATAAATTTTATGCAGTTTGGTTTAGTATTCTGCGAGTTATACCCAAAATACTAAAGACTATTCTTAAATGGTGACAATACTCAGTACTCAACTTCAAGTAAAATTTCAAAACCCTTAAGGACAGAATTCAAATTCAATTCCTTCATGAAAATTGTATCTATATGTCTATAGTTTGATATTAATTAAAAATAATCCCATTTAGATATCTACAGATCAAGATATTGCCAAAATACAGATGCATGTTCAGTGAAAATACTCCATTTAACATATTCCATAACACTTCATCATCATTTTCATCTTAGTTCATTTCTTTTACTTAGTCTATCATTTCTAGCTTATGTCCTCATTATTTCCTCTTCGTTACTACTTCCAATTCAACTCAATATCATTCACAAAACAATCAAAATCTATGAGTGATCATAAACACCAAAAACAGAACACATATATTTACAAATTCATCACCAACTTTCTGCACATGTTCAACTTCATAAACACCTTCATTTTAACCCTAACTTATCATTTTAATGATCTTTCGGTTATAAACTCATCTCTAAATCAACTTATGAATAAATAATCATCACCTACGTAAAAGCAAGACATGAACATACCCAGGTTTTCTCATTCACGTTTCAACATATACATATTACCATTTCATGATCATTTGACCTTTAACTATCATCAAACATGTTTCATGTAACAAATCTGAAGAGTAGTGCTTTGTACTTACTTGTTTACTCCAAGATCTTCAAATAACACTCTTAACCCTAACTTCTCAAGTATCATTCGATCATCAACATTCAAAGGTGGTAGGGTTGGGTCTTTAGTAAGAAATGAAGAAGACAACAAAACAATAGTGGAAAATGAAAGGTGAAATTAAGCTTTAACGTGGATGAGGTGAGAAGTGAGTATCGGGAATGAAGACGAATAAAGAAGATGAAGAACAAAATTAAGAGAGCATTTAATAATTGAAAGACAAAGAAAAGAAAATTGTCTTTCACTTTGAACATTTTCATGGGTTAGTAAAAATAACATGGTAGGTGTCATGACACTTGTCATGATACCTTCCATTGAAAGATTAAAGGTTAATTTGGATATTTACCAAAGCGACCATATGATTTTTAGTGATCAGTCAAATTTTCCCTCAATTTCTAATCCAATTGTCTCCCAATTTTTAATGACACTTGTCATTAAATCTTAATGTCTCTTATCAATAATTTCTGCGGCCATTTGACATTTAATCTACTACCATTTATCAATTGTTCTACCATTTGACATTTTTCCTAGTCCAAAAATACTCATAATTACCATAAATTTCCCATATTTCAACAAAAATTCTAAATCACTAATTATACACACCAACTTAATTTTTAAGACACATAATCCACAATTCATATTATAATCACATTAAATATCAATTATACCCAGAAAATGTCAAATGAGTGCATGTATAATTATTGAAATGTGTGCAAAACAATCAAATTCACATGTGTGTATACTAATATTATGCATGAGTGTTAAATGCATTTTTCTAATCTCTCATCGCTATTTCTCATTTACAGAAATCTAGAGTTTTAACCCTTAGTATAGAAACGGGATGTTACATCCCAGTTTATCATAGTCAAGGATTTTTCTATCCTACATTACATATCCAAGTCTGAGGCTTGTCTTAATAAGTTTCATGGTTCCAAGGATCTCTAATCTTCAAGTGTTAGTATGAAGACTTCTTATGATTGGGGAAATCATTGTAGTTTAACTGGTGAACAAAACTTGTCCACGGTTAGGATTCTTTCATATCTAGATGATATGTCTGTGATGGCAATTGGATGGTAATGTCAATGAAGCTGCAAATGGGTAGACGAAATGCCAACATATAGCTTTGGTTTAATCTCTCATCACCATTTTACATGATGTTGTTTAGGGCAGGATTCATTCTTCCTTTAATTTGTTACATTTTGTACCGTTTTCTATTTTTATTATATAAAATTTTAACTTTAAGAAAAATCCTTATACTTTAAAAATCTTGTAAAAAACCTATATATTTTATAAAAAGTATAAAATCAATCCTTTTTATTAACTTTTACATAAACTCTAATTAATGTAACAATTTTTAAATATATGGCACCTTATGCAAATAGATCTGTTATAAGATGGTAATTAAGCATTAGCAACCTAAATGGTTGATATATGATAAATAAATTGATTTATTGTTTTTTATTTATTGATTTGCAATATTTATATATCTTCACTTATATTAAAATTATATTAATATGAAATATGTAATACTAATTTTATTATATTTATAAATTTTTAAATAATATATTTATTAATTGAATATGAGAACAAATCAAGCATTTCATTATATTTTTGTATAATAATAAATAAAATTATTAACCAGTGATAATCCAAAATTTCTAAACAATTAATAATCAAATTAATTAATTTTTAACATTAAAAATGTAATTGTAATAGTGTTTTTGAAAGATGACAGAAATTATATTAACCTAGCAAAAGCTACTATACACTATTACAATGAGTCGTATGATATAGCTACAAAATTACATTAGGAACATATATAACAAAAAAAGCTACTTCAAAATTATGACAACTAGCTCCTTCTCATTACTTCAAAATTACCACAGGAAAGCTTTCAATACTTTATCAATTTCCTTGATGGCTCTCTTTGGCAAAACCATATGGGCCAACCAATGAATGTGCATACTACTCAATACTGAATTGATGAGAGTCAGTCTGGTTGCCATAGATAGAAACTTGTGATGCCATACACTAACTGGTGCTTGGAGCTTATCAATCAACAGAATGAAATCAACAAACTTTAGCTTATTAGCATTAATAAGAAACCCCCAATATTTCAATGGGAGAGACTATAAGGAAAAACCAACTATGCCGCTGATCTGGTCTTGATTTCAAACATCCAAAACCACTTTTCTCTATATTCACCTTAAATCTAGACTAATCCATGAAAACCTGCAGCATATTCATCATCATTCAGACTGAATGCTCATTTGCTTTGCTAAGAAGAATTAAGTCATCTGCATAATTTAAATGAGAGAGCTTAAGAGATCTACTTGTGATTATAATGAAATTTGCCATTACACGCAACAAGTTTGGAGATAAGTCTAGAAACTCCTTCCATCGTTAAGGTGAAGAAGTATGGAACAAGGGGTCCCTTTGTCGAATGACTTTATAATTATTAAAAGGAGTAGCTAGGATACCATTCACCAAAATACTAAAGAAACTAGATTGGAAGAACTGTACAATCTAATTTCTAAATTTTAATGGTAATCCAATAACTTTCAAATACTCTTACAAATAATACTAACTTACGGTATCATAAGCCTTGAAAAAAAAATAAACCATCAATAAGTAGATTTAAATCTTCTTACTAGATTTGTAATCCCCCAAAAGCTCCTATAATAGTATTATGTTGTCACCAATAGTGCTTCCCAGTAAGAATGGCCTTTAAGCTTTTTTCATCACTTATGTTAGAATTACTTTCAATCTTGTCGCTAGAAATTTTGCAATGAATTTATAAACAGTTGTCAAACATGAGACGGGTCTAAATTCAGAAATAAAAGAAAGATTTCTCTTCTTGTGTATACATATGTAAGTATGATTCATTTCTTTGAGCATCTTAGTAGAGGAGAAGAATTCCAATACTGCATCAATAAAAAGACTTCTAGTAGTGTCCTATGTTTTCTGGAAGAACCTGGTCGTGAAACCATCCGAACCTAGAGATTTTACTAGATTAAGGCTAAACAGAGATTTTTTGACGTCTTAAAGAGTAAAAGGATCAATGAGAATATCATTTTGAGCCTAAGTAAGGGTATAATCATGTACATCCTTGACATTATGTCTTCTGTCAGAGTTCCCTATAGGCTGCTAGAAATACTACCTTATGAAGTCAAGTAGCTCTTTTTGGCTTAATGTCACATTTTCCCGACTATCCTTCAATTCAAAAATATTATTTTTGTTTTTTCTTGCAATAAGAGAGACATAAAAATATTTGGTTTTCGAATCCCCTTCTCTTAACCAATTCAATTAAGCTTTTTGTCTTAAAGTGTCATTGTGTAACATCAAACTCTCTTGGTATTCTTTCATACGCTATAATTATTCATTCTTGAGGACCTCATTATAAGGATCATGATAGCATGCTTCTTGTATATTAGCTAACCTCAGTTTATTGTCACCAAGCCTTATCTCCTTGGACCTGTTATCTCTAACATTCACTAATCATCTATAAAACCATCTAGCTAAGTAACCCTATTAAAAAATCTGAACGGAGCTCCAACTTTAACAGTTTCTGTCATCTTCTAGATATGTATAAAAGAATGATTTGAAAGTTAATTTTTGCCAAAATGTGTATAAGAATTAAGGAATCTTTCAACCTATGATTGATTGACAAGTGACTTATCTAGCTTCTTCCTCATCAACTTATCTTCATGCTACTTATTAGTACATGTAAATAGCTGACCAGTAGTCCGTAGCATTATGTAAAAACTGAGTAAGCTCTTGGCTAGATCCCATGCTATATCTAGCTCTACCTTCTATTTCACTGGAACTCAAGGAAAAATTAAAATATCCAACTACTAAACAAGGATGTTGCATACCTGATTGAATATGTTGTATATTAGTCTATAATTGTTCCCTCTGAAATGAGAAATTAGAAGCATAGATGAAAATAATTTCAAAAGGAGGGGCATTGTCTTTAATATGACAATAAAGATGAAGTAACTGGTCACTGATTTTACTAACTATTACGTCGATGCATTCTGCATTTTATAAGCAAATAATATGCCCATTGTAATGATGTGAATGATTAGTGATAGTCTACCATTAAACCCCAAAAGGCAGCCCATGATGTAGAGTTAGAGCCTTTATTTTAGTCTTTAAGAGGCCAACCAACACTAGTTTACGATCTTTAACCACTTCCTTTGCCATAGATTGTTTAAGAGGGTTGTTTAGCCCTGTTGTCTTCCATACTAATATCGTCATTTATGGGGAAACCCCCTTTTGTTTAACCTTCCTTCTAGCTTTCCTTCTCCTAGTATTAGTAGGAGAACTATGAGAAGGATCAGCTCCCTCATCACTATAAGTATTCTCCTTAGGTGGCTGACTCTGATGTTCAGTAATTGCACTATCGGATGACTCGTCCCTCTCAAATGTTGATATAATAGCTCCAAATTGAACCTCCATTGCATTCCTTCCTACTTCTTGTTTACAATTGGTTTGTTAATGATCCATACTGTCACACTCCAAAGGAATTTTCCTTTCCACTTCCTTTGCATAACCTCTAGTGGGTTGACATTGCAATGTGTCACTACTGGAAGATTCATCTAGCTTTTTTCTTTGAAAATTATTTACATTTACATCTTTGTGTTTGATTTATCCATCGCTTTTTTTTGTCAACAACTCTCCAGGTGGAACATTCACTACATCTTGATGATCACCACTTTGCTTAGGCCTCATGTAATCTAACACTTCTATAGTCCTCCCATATTTAGTCTCCACAATAGCTCTATGTGAGTGGGGTTGGAGGTCCTACTCATTAATTCCCTGCTGTGATCCTACAGTCCTATCATACTTGTCTGAGACAGGTGCTAAAAAGCTCCTTTTGCCAACCATTCTTATATAACCTCCCAGTTGGTATCCATTTCGTCGTTGCAGGATGGGGCTTCTATAGATAAGTTAACTGAATTTCATCCTTCACCAACTCCCTCGTTTCACCAAGATTCTTAATAAGTAAGTAATCCGGTAGGATTAACTTGTGATTAATTACAATACAAGCCTTGGCATAGGCTATCCTTTCTGTACTAGAAGTCTGGGAATCTATGCACAATGGCTTACCTAGGGAACTAGCAAGATAACTCAATCCTTCAACTGTCCATAGTTCAAGTGGTAGGTAATGAAAATTGACCAAAATCAAAAACACATCAACACATTTTTTTGTCAAAGGTGATACCTGGTTTCCACTTCTGAAGCAACATGGGTTGGCCCCTGATGTGCTAAGGACCTAACTTTATGATTTCAATCAAGTTACTATCTGTTGTAAATTTGAAAATAATCATACCATCATTGACAGCATGTGTCAAGTGCACTACAAAATCTGCCTAACTCTGCACACTAAAATTTGTAGTTACAATGAGTTAGTATCGAATCCACAGAGAATGTTCGGTTAATTTCCATAATGAAATTAATTAATGCAAGGAAAATATAAAATTGGGTTTTTTAGATTTTTAGCAATTTAGAAAATAATATAAAAGCAAACTATCGAAAACAAATTAAAACAAGTGATCGAAAATGATTAAACTATCAAATATACGTAAGGTCTAGTTCTAGGTTCAATCTCGGCCCAAACACAATTAAGCATATTTCATCATCCTAAAGTCTTAACAACTCTCTTCGGACTATCGATCTAAGACTCATAGAATGCTCTACTAATCCCAGTTTTTCCTTAGGTTTTGTTTAATTAAGAAACGGTCATTAATTAAAGCTAACTACTAAATAACCTAGGATACGATCTCTAGATTTAATTTGGCAGCCGCATTATGATATGGAAAATGATCAATATAAGCAGTAACATCACACATTCAGGTTATCTAATCTAAGTTATGTTGTTCTAACAATACGAGATCATTAGATGCTACTCACAAACATCAAAAGTAATGATTACATATTACATTCAATGTTTTAACAATAGGTTTGAAATAAAAAATCAAAATGATGTATTAAAATTATTCATCCTAAAACTTGATAAAATTAACATCAACATCATAACAATCTGAAAAGAAATTACAACATTAAAATGATAAAATAGCTTAACAGTGCCTTGGTGTTGACATCCCTATTAAATCGGTGTGGGGAATTATATCTCCATTTTTTTGCTCCAAGCATTAATCATCTTCGTAGTAGCTGCTCTAGTGGTGAAAAACGAAGAGAGAACCTAGCGCCTCCACCCTATTGTTCTGATTTAATTTTTGGTCCACTGTTACTATTTACCTTATTGTTAATGTGCGTATTCCTTTTAAAAGCCTATTTTGCATGTTAAACATCTGTAAAATGTAGATGTTGTCTATGTTAAATACAGACGTTATACAAAACGTCTGTGTTTTGCAGACACTATACCTTATACTGCACATTTTGTTCCTTATGCTTCCACCTGCTAGTGTATATTTCATGCTTTTGTTTCCAACCTTTAATTTCATATTGGGCCATACAAAAATTATTCAATTTCTATACACAAAAACTGTGAGCTATATTGCTTCATCATCTTAATTTTCTTGTCTTTACATACTCTAATATTTATCATTTTTGTTCCACGAAGACAAGTGAATATGGAAATTGAAAAGATGGCTTCAATGAATATGCTTTCGGGTCACTTTAGCTTCTTTACTTCCGAAATGTACCTGAAATCAAATATGAGCTAAAGTAAGTATCTTAAGCATTTCCAAGGTATTAATCACTAAGTGTAGTATATCAAATGAATCAACATTTAAGCACATATCAAGTTCCCCCCACACTTAGATTTTGACTGTCCTCAGGCAAATCGTCAAAATCAAAATCATAAACTAAAACTTTTATCATTTTTCATATTTTTTAAGAATAGATAACCATAAGTAAAGATGAATGAATTTCAAAACCTATAGCAAAATCTCAACATTCAAAGCTTCTACTTATGATCAATCAATATTCACCACCCTTAGAAACTGTGTAATCTAGAGGTAGACTTGGGCAAAAAATGTTTAAACAAGATATTTCCATGGGTACACTCAAACACCATTCATGATCACAATAATCCATAACTTTGCATATCATTTCATTTCTTCATCACTAAAAGTTATATGCATAATCATGAATCAAAAGACTTTTTAAGGGTTGCAATGTGGGTAAATGTAAGATGAGATGTATTTTCATTAATGTAGTGTAAAAGCCATTAAGCTAGTGAAGCAAAAGTAATACTCAATGAGATATTAAGTGCATAAGTTAACATTCATTCAAAACTGGGTGCCATCAGCTATGAAGAATGCAATAATTATATTTCACAAGCTCTCACACCTTAATGCACATGAACATAACACAAAAAGTGCTCCATCCAAAACCACATCTGCCTCTTGTGCAATATATTCAAACACCCAATCAATACAATTAAAGAGGATAAACTATTAAAAAATTTTCACAACAATTGTATTTCCTCCTTAATACTTTTATTCAAACTCAAAATTTTCTTTTTTTTTTCAAAAATAAAAGTGATAGAAGCTACATTAACATAGGATTCATAACATGGAATTTTAACAAATATAAATAACCCATATGTATGTATACCTCCACACTTAGGCTTTTGTACAATCACATTCATCAAGAATTAGCCAATGTTCCATGAGCTTTAAGGCTTGGGTAGGGCATTTCGTTAGGTGCATGTAATGTGGTTTATATGAAAGAAAAGGCTAATAGAGCTCAAAGGGGGTTAGCAAAGAAAAATTCACATAAATGGGTAGGCTATTTGGCTAATGTAGCTCGTAATCAACAAAGAATCCCTAATCATTTTCATAAAACTGCATGTGATAAAAATGTAGTCTCGAATAAAAAATCAATGCAAAGTAAAGATGTATATGTCATGAAGGTCACACATAACAAAAGACAGTGAGCTGATATGAATGTGTCAGTCTAATATGGCTCAATACCTCACTGGTTTTTGTCTACCACTAATCACCGCTATTCTAGGAATAATGCATATTAACCAATCATAAGAGCAAAAGTACATGCCAAATTTTGCTATGGATTTTACTAATCAATTCACACTCTAATTATGACTAAATAATATTAAAAGCCATAGAAAACAAGAAAAAATTTTATTTTGTTCGTTCGATTTTGAAAACTGCCTAAGAAGTCACATAAGCTACAATTAAGCTAGAAAACATGCATTAAAACTAATATACCCCACCCCCACTTAAAACTTACATTGTCCTCAATGTAAAATCAAATGCAAGAAATGGAGCATTTAACAAAAATAGCAAATGCGAAAATGTAAAAGACAAAAATTAACCCCTCTTAGGTTGCCTCCCAAGTAGCGCCTTTGTTTAACATTATTGGCGCAACCTCCAATTGTGTGCATCAAGTGACACTAGTCACATCCTGTAGCATCAACACCTCCAAATCCTTTGTTTGGAAGCCCTCATAATATGACTTTAAGCGATGACCATTCACTTTGAACATCTTGTTAGTTTTGAGGCTCCGTATCTCCACTGCACCAAAAGGAAAGATATGAGTGATAACAAACGGACCAACCCAACAGGAATGTAACTTACCTAGAAAGAGTTTGAGTTTGGAATGATATAGTAACACTTTCTGGCCCACTGAGAAGCTTTTCCTTGAAATCATCTTATCATGAAAAACTTTCATCCTCTCCTTATATATCACTGCATTTTGATATGACTATTCCTCATCTATTCCAACTCTTGAAGCTGTAACTTCCTATGCACTCCCACATCATCCAAGTTCATGCTGCATCTTTTGATAGCCCAATATGCCTTATGTTGTAATTCCACCTGAAGATTACATGGCTTCCCAAACACTAGCTTGTACGATGACATCCCAATTGGTGTATTATAAGTCGTCCTATAGGCTAATAGTGCATCTTTCAGTCTTACACTCCAATCCTTCCTATTATGATGCACAGTTTTCTTTAAGTTTAACTTGATTTCTCGATTTAATACTTTAGCTTGCCCATTGGTTTGGGGATGATAAGTAGTAGAAACTTTGTGCATGATGTGATATTTGCTGAACATTGCTTCCATCATATTGTTGCAGAAGTTTATCGCTAACGATGGCTTTTGGTATCCAGACCAAGAAAGATTGTTAGCTTTAACAAAATTTGCAACAACATTTGTATCGTTATTCCTAGTGGCTTTGGGCTCTGCTCATTTCGAAACATAATCAACTGCAAGCAGTATATGAGTAAAGTCAAAAGACGGAGGGAAAGTCCCATAAAATCAATGCCCTAAATGTAAAAAATTTCATAGAAAAGCAAAGGAGTTTATGGAAATTAATCATTATGGGATAGGTTACCTGACCGTTTGCATCTATCATAAGATTTGAAGAAGGTATATGAATCTTTGAACAATGTTAGCTAGTAGAAGCTGCTCTCCAGAACTTTATGAGTTTTCCTTTTCACCCCAAAATTTCCTTTGCAAGTATACGAATGGCAGAAAGCTAAAATTGATGATGATTTATTTTTCGATACATACGTCCTGATAACTTGATCTGCACATTGCTTCTAAAGATACGAGTCATCACATAGATAATACTTTACTTCACTCTATAGCTTATCCGTCTGAGCCTTTGACAAACCAACAGGTAATTCATTAGTAAATAAAAAGTTGACAATGTCTGCATACCATGATGGTGTCGCATCAGTAAAAAATAATTGCTCATCTGGAAAGGTTTCTCGTAGAGGGATATCATCTTCTTCCTTTATCAAATGGCTGAGATGGTCTACCACTACGTTTTCTACCCCCTTCTTATCTCTAATCTCTAAGTTGAATTCTTAAAGGGGAAGAATCCATTTGATCACCCTCAGTTTTGCTTCTTTCTTTGTGAGCAAGTATCGTAAAGCTACATGGTCAGAATAAACAATCACTTTAGCACCAAACAAATACAATCAAAATTTTTCCAAAGCAAAAACCACAGATAATAGTTCTTTTTTAGTAGTGGAATAATTCAATTAATCTGGGCTTAGAGTCTTTGAAGCATAGTAGATGACATGCAAAGGTTTTCCCACTCTTTGTCTTAGAACTACCCCTATTGCATAATCACTCATATCACACATGATTTCGAAGGTGAGGTTCCAATTTGGTGGTTGAATCACCAGTGTTTGTTGAATGCTTCCTTATGCTTCTCATCGAATACAAAGGAGACACCATGTTGTAGAAGCTTGTATAGTGGTGCGACTATCTTTGAAAAGTCTTTAATGAACCTTTGCTAAACACCTACATTCGCAAGAAAAGAGCGCACTTCCTTCACAGTATAGGGATAAGGTAAAGAAGAAATAAGACCAATTTTAGACTTGTCTACTTCAATAGCCCTAGCAGATATCATAGGGACTAAAACTATACCTTGATCAACCATAAAATGTCATTTTTCCTAGTTCAACACAAGGTTAGTTTCTATACATCAATCCAAGATAATTGCAAGATTCTGAAGACATTCATCAAAAGAAGATCCATACACGCTAAAATCATCCATGAATATGTCAATAATCTTCTCTAACTTATTCGAAAAAATAATTACGATACACCATTGGAATGTGGCAGGTGCGTTACATAATTTGAATGGCATCCTTCGGTAAGCAAACATTCCAAAAAGGCATGTAAATATGGTATTCTCCTGATCTTCTAGTGTGATCAGGATTTGAAGATAACCTGAAAAGCCATCTAAATAATAATGATAGTCATAACCAGCCAACCTCTCAATCATATGATCAATAAAAGGAAGGGAAAGTGGTCTTTACGAGTAGCATAATTCAACTTTCTATAATCAATACATACTTGCCACTCGGTTTGCACTCGAGTGGGAACCAATTCACCTTCCTAGTCTGTCACAATGGTGATTCTAGATTTCTTTGGAACCATTTAGATAAGACTTACCCACCTACTATCGAAGATCGGGTAGATCACCCTAGCATCGAGAAGCTTCAACACCTCCTTCTTTACAACTTACATTATTGGAGGATTCAGCCTATGCTGAGCTTGCCTTGTGGATTTTGCATCCTCCTCTAAAAAAATGCAGTGCATGTATATGGAAGGGCTTATCCTTTAGATATCTGCGATAATCCACTTGATGGCCTTCTTACGCTCTCTTAGCATTCGAACTAGTCTCTCCTCTTGATTTGAAGTCAACTTGACTGAAATGATAACTGGGGGAGTCTGCTTATCTCCCAAACAAGCATACTTCACATGTGTAAGGAATGGCTTCAATTCCAATTCTGGTGCTTGCACATCAGAAGGTAACAGCTTCTGGTGAGCTTTAGGTAGATGTATGAAAGCTAAATCATACCTTTTTAGAGAGCTTTCTAATGAGTCCAATGCGGCTATCATTTCCATAAGCTCTTCTCCCATCTTAACATTAGTGTTGGCTTCTACTTCCATATCCTCAGTTAAAACAATTTCCAAATGGTCTTTGCAACTTAATTTTAAAATTCCCTTCACCAAAGGATCAATCACATCAATAGAAAAAAAACACAATGATGATCAGGAGGATAATTCATGGCATCAAAAATATTGAAATGAATCACTTCCCCATCAAATTCCATTGTGAGTGCCCTTAAGAACATCTATCATAGTTTAAGTCGTATTAAAAGACGGTCTCCCCAACAAGATAGGTATCAAATTACATTAGGTATTATCATTCATATCCATAACATAGAAATCTGCAAGAAACACTAACTTATTCACTTGCACCAAAACATCCTCAACCACACCATCAGGATAAGCATTAGTGCAGTCATCCAGTTGTATTATTATACTCGTTTCTTTCAATAGACCCAAATTAAAAAAAGCATAAATTGAATGAGGCATCACATTAATCAAAGAACCTAAATCTAACATAGCTCTATTGATCACAGTATTCACAAAATTGTAAGGAATGGTAAACATACCTGGATCTTTTCGGAGGCATCTTCTTTCTAAATACTGCAGACACATTCTCACCCATCATTACTTTCTCATCACCGCTCAGTTTCCTCTTATAAGTACAGAGTTCTTTTAGGAATTTGGCATACCTTAGTACTTGCTTGATGGCCTCGAGCAGTGGTATATTGACTTCCGCTTTTCAAAAGTTCTCCAATATCTCTTTGTCCTTCTCCTCCATATTTGGTTTTGTCAATCTACTTGAAAAAGGTGGAGAATTAGTTTTAATAATATTGGGACTTCCAAAATTCACCTTCGTACTCGATAATGAATTTTCTTCCTTTTCCAATTCTTTCTCAACCTCTTCCTCGGTAGCAATCTTTGGTGGAGTTCTTTTGGGATCCTTAATCTCCTTTCCACTCCTTAAGGTTATGGCATTGACATTCTTTGGATTCACCTCGGGTTAGGATGGCAATTTTCCCCCACTTTGTGATTCTCGATGATTGAGCCTCACTACCATCTAACCCATTTGATGTTCCATATTTTGTTGGCTTGCTTTTGTCTCTCATCAAATTTGTTGTAAACTTTGTTGCAACTGTTGCTGCATACTTTGTTGTAAATGATGTATATCCTGTTGAAATTGCAGATTGTTAACAGTAAGATTCTTAACAAGCTCTTCTAAAGATGTACTTGAACTAGAAGAAGAAGCTCCTTGTACTCCTTATTGCGTTGGTTGAAATCCTTGTACTCCTTGTGGTTCATTTCAGAAGTAATTTTGCTGTCGGTTCCCTACATAACTTAAGTTAGGGTGATTCCTCCAACCTGGGTTATACGTCTATGAGTACAGGTTATATTAGTATAGGAAAATCCCTCCTGCAGCATTCACGTACTCCATACTTCCCTCTTGTAATGTTAGGCACTCATTAGTTGGATGGCTTATGTTTGAGCATATTCCGCATACTTTCACTTGTGCCTATACAACTGCAATCTGTCTCTCAAAAGAAGTTAGTTCATCTAAATGATGCTCAATAGATGAAGTACTTACCTCATTTACTCATCAAACTTCATTGCTAGTGCTAAATTGTTGTGTGTTAGTGGCCGTCTGCTTAAGTAGGATCCTAGCCTCGAGGGGAGTCTTCTCACAAAGTACCCCACTGCTTACTGCATCAACCAATCTCCTCTCCATCGATAACAGACCTTTACAGAAATATTGGATGAGGAGTTGCTCCGGTATGTTATGGTGCGAAAAACTGGCACATAACTTTTTGAACTGCTCTTAATATTCGTAAAGAGAGTCTTCATTATGTTGCTTAATGCCACATATCTCCTTTTGAATACTTGTCGTCTTTAAGGCTAGAAAATATTTCTCTCAGAACAGTCTCTTCATCTCCAACCAAGTATTTATGCTCCCCGCTGTTAATTCAAACAACCAATCTTTTTCTGCATCTTTGAGTGAGAACGGGAAGGCTCTCAATATGATTTGCTTGTCTGTCACCCTGGGAGGCTTCATTCTCAAACAAACCACATCGTGCTCTTTGAGATGCTTGTGTGCATACTCACTTACAAGACCATGAAAATTGGGTAATAAATGAATTAATCTAGATTTTAACTCAAAGGTAACATGTTTAGCAAAATTAGGAAATGTAATGCATAGTTATCTTTGGGAGTTTGGTGCAACCAATTCCCTCAACGTTCTTAGGTTTGCAATAGTTGCTTCAGATTCAGGTGCTAGGTCTAGTACTGAAGATGTTCTTACTTCTCTTCTTAACCTCCGTGGTGTTCTCTCGATCTTTGGATCAAGTTGCTCAATTTCTCTACGAGGAGATCTGGTCACTACCATACACTAACACTTACAAACTTTTAAAAGTTAACAAATAATAAAAAAAGAAACAAAAATAAAATATATATTCACGAAACACCAACTAAAATAAAATACAAAAATTAAACTACCACACTTCCTGGAAATGGCGCCAAAATTTAACAGTGTGTGCCAAGTGCACTATAAAATTTACCTGACTCTGCACACTAAAATTTGTAGTTATGGTGAGTCAGGATCGAATCCACATGGAATTTTTGGTTAATTTCCGTAATGAAATTAATTGATGCGTTGAAAATATAAAAGGTTTTTTTTGTAATTTTGGCAATTTAGAAAATAAAATAAAAGCAAACTATCAAAAACAAATTAAACAAGTGATCGAAAATGATTAAACTATCGAATATACGTAAGGTCTCGTTCTAGATTCAATCTCGGCCTAAACACGATCAATCATGCTTCATCATCCTAGTGTCTTAACAACTCTCTTCGAACTATCGATTTGAGACTAATAAAATGCTCTACTAATCTCGGTTTTCCCTTAGGTTTTGTTTAATTAAGATATGATCATTAATTAAACCTAACTATCAAATAACCTAGGATACGATCTCTATATTTAATTTGGAAGCTGCCTTATGATGTGGAAAACGATCAGTATAAGCGATAGCCTCACACATTCGGGTTATCTAATCTAAGTTATATTGTTCCTAACAATACAGCAACATTAGATGCTACTCACAAGCATCAAAAGTAATGATTATGGATTATATTTAATGTTTTAGCAATAGGTTCGAAATAGAACAATCAAAATAATGTATTAAGATCATTCATCCTAAAACCCAATCAAATCAACACCAACAACACAACAATCTGAAAAAATTACAACATTAAATGATAAAATAACTTAACCGTGAATTGGCATCGACGTCCCTGTTGAACTGACATCAGGAAGCTAGCCTTTTATCTCCATTTTTATGCTCCAAGCATCAACCATCTTCTCACTAGCTACTTTGGTGGTGAAAGAACTAAAACAGAACCTAGTGCCTCCACCCTACTGTTATGATTTTTTCTAAGATTTAATTTTTGGTCCACCATTACTATTCACCCTATTGTTATTGTGCGTATTCCTTTTAAAATCCTCCTTTGCATATTGAACGTTTGCATTTTGCAGACGCTGTCCATGTGAAATGCAAACGTTAAGCACAATGTCTGTGTTTTGTAGATGTTGTCCAGTATGCTGTGCGTTTTGCTTTTTATGCTTACAACTGCTGGTGTGTTTTGCTTCCAACTTGCTGCCATTTCATGCTTTTGCTTCCAACCTTTAATTTCATGTTAGGCCATGCAAAAATTATTCAATTTCCATACACAATAGTTGTAAGCTATATTCATCTTAATTTTCTTATCGTTACTTGCTCCAGTATTTATCATTTTTGTTCCATGAAGACAAGTGAATATGGAAATTAGAAAGATGGCTTCAATGAACATACTTTAGGGTCATTTTAGCTTCTTTACTTCAGAAATGTCCCTAAAATCAAATATGAGCTAAAGTGAGATCCTAAGCATTTTTAAGGCATTAATCACTAAGTGTATTATATCAAATGAATCAACATTTAAGCACATATCAATCATCCTTGAGTAATATCTTCTCCAACCCTTCTTTGCTCCACCATGAATGAGCCCAAGCGTTGATAATGGGAAATGCAGGTCGTTTGTTCTAGAAGGAACCATCAGGGCATTTGATCGAATTCGTTCCCTCGCCTGTAATAGTTCTAGAGGAAGACAGACAATGCCAGCCTTCATGAAGTTTGGATAATGCTTCATCGTAACCTTAGGTTGTTGAAAATTAAGTCTCTTGCTCTAAGCACCAGTGTTCTGGTAGGTCTTAGACACTCCCGAGAATCCCACTCCATTTCAGGAAACTTTTTGTTGTACATCCTCTCACTATAAAGTAGGAAACTCCTCCATAGGTTGTTTCATTAGGTCGCCTCCTTTAGTAATGCCTAAATTGACCCTAGAGAGGCTCTCCACAGATAGAGAGCACCTCAGCCAAACGACAAATCCAAAGTCCAAGTGGGAAGTTTTTTCCAAAAGAGGAAAAGACTTAAAGGCAAATATCAATATATTAATTAATTTAAAATGATGGTAAATTAAGTATTCATTAATATTTTTATTATATAATAATTATAGTAAATAAAATGATTAATATATTATAATAATTTATAATGTTGTAACAATATTTATTCTATTTATTTTTATTATTTATAATTATTTTATTTGTAAATACTTATTCCATATAGTTGTAAAAATATGAATTTATAAATAATTTACTTATATTAATTATTACTTAGCATTAATATTGAATCCAACAAACTAATGAGACTAAAAAATTTAGAAAGATGAAAAAAAAGTATCAATAAAGCACAATAGAAATACAAGTGTAAAGTGAATCAAGACATCAAAGAAGTCATTCAACTAAATTGAACTAATGACACTTAAGCCTTGAGCTAAGGAATTAAGCATTTACTAAGAGAAAATAATGTAAAAATATAGATGAATAAGGAAATGAAGGGCTAATTGAATTAGAATCATAAGATGTAACAATTTTAGAAAATAAATTTCTAGAGCATTGTAAAATAGGAAAAGACCTATTTTATATAAGTCTTATGATCAATGTGATTGTATTACAAAAAATAAAGACTCTTTCTAAGTGGTGAAATTCTAGAAAATGCATAATTAACTTAAGATCAATTTAGATTGCAATTTACCTATTGAAATTTACAAGGTAATCTCATAAAATGAGGGTGAACAAAATAATGGAAATAAGGCTTTTATTGTTCCTACTAAAGAACAATAGATGAAAGAATTGATACTGCGCCCCCTTACCGAAGGGTACACACCGAAACGCCTGGAGGTCATTTCGGTACATATCCTATGATAAGGGCGGGCTACTATCAATCACTATATTCACTTCACATGGCATCATATTATTATTCACTTACAAAGCATCATAAGGAAACCACAATATTTTAAAACCAACTTTTTCCTCATTTCACTTCACAAAACCGAAAGTTTACATTGTACCTTTAAACACTTACTACATGTACATCATCAAAACCTAGTACAAAAGTACTATATGAAAGAGGAAAATATACAAAGTCTATCTAATCTATCCAAAAATCCTAGCTGACCGACCTTTGAGCCATGACTTTTCTTGCCAAATCACAATCCACGCACACGGCTGGTAGAGCCTATCAGTAACTAGAGTTGTCTCTCAGTCCTGAAAAGACAACATTGCAATTTTGGTGAGTTTTGCGAACTCAATAAGTTAACCATCATCAATGGTTCACTCAATTCATGCAATACATCATTCCACTTAAAAAACAATCACATTTTCTCATAATTGATCATGTCTCACATTTTCACTTAAGCATAGGCAATTATGCATTTCAATCAATCAACCATACTAAACAAAATGCATATGGAATGTTCATGAGACTCCTTTCCAATTGTTACGTTGTCATGACCGAGTGCCTAAATTGTCCCGTATCCATTTTGGATACCAGGCTCATTGCTAACTGTCCCTTATCTGATGAGGATAGAAGGATCATTTTACATAGTAAGTCTTAGGCTCTTAATCACTGTCTGAGCTCGAGGCTTTTTTCACACTTTGAGCTTTAAGCTCGGATTGGTGGCTACTCTGGTCATAACTGCCATTATCTGATTGTGCACTCATGTATGGAATGCATATATCATTATCAACCAATCAATTCAAGAAACAATTAGTTCTTCCCATTCACATACAAGTAGCACTTCTAATACAGTCCCGAATATAGAACTCCTCGGACAATCAATTGTCCAGAATTAACATAATCAATTTCACATTCATTCAATCATTTCAAAACAGAAATTAAGCAAAAAATTAATTAAGTGAGACCATCTAGGTTACTCACAAGTTGCTCTCGAAGCTAATGCCTGGAAGTTCCGGCAACATCTGGAGGTTGACGTTCCAGTTGCTCCTCTATATCAAACAACATACACATATATCACAATTTGCAAAATTATGAGTGGTTAATAATGCACATGTATGAAATGAAATATGTACAATGCATGTTCATGACAATACCAGGTATCTTCCCCTCAATTTCATCACAAAATCATTCTCATATCAAAACTCATTTAAGTATAATTTCTACTTAGGTTTATGCCTCACAAACAACATTAAATTCACAATTCATTTCTCAATGAATCACTTCAGATTTTTCTAAAACATATTTTTGGGTCTACTATTCACGTTCAATCAGAAGGTGCAAATGATATAATTTGGTCATACCCTCTCTAGAAAAGTGTTCCTCTATGTCTTATGTTTCTATTGACACCAAAATCAGTCAATTTGGTTCAGTAATTTGGAAGATATGCCTCAAAAATTTTTGGGTTGTTCATATTAAAAAATAGTGTACTATACATAATTTCCATCCAACAATTAACCATTCTAGAGACTGAATAACATTTCGACTTCTTCATATTATTTGTATCCCTATGTCTCTATTTTATGTCAAATCAAAAACATCTCATTTGGACATCTAGAAAAGAAGTTATGGTCAAAAGAAACACGATTGTCCAGTTAGCAAAATTCTCTCGGGTGTTTAGATCAATTGCAAGTCATGGCTACTATTGAGTAGAACAGTAACTTGATGGGAAAATTAAACATGGGTCTTGAAATTAACTCACGGGCATGATATATAAAAGTCACGGGGGTGCAGGAGTCACCGGCGTGAGAGGAACATGAGTATGAAAGATTCATGTGTGTGACAGATAAGGACAAAATTTGGGTGAAAGCATAAGTCAGACTCGTACCACGTTTATCACTCAATATCCCTAAATTAATTTCATATGGCTATGATTTTATTTTTTAGAGGTAGATAAATGTCATACGAGTCCAATGGTTCAAGTCTCATCTCATTTGGAGGTCGGAAGAAAAAGATATTGCCAAAAAACCATCGGATGTTCATCACCCTTGAATATCATGCAAATTCTTCTTCTTTACCAACATCTCTACTTC
Source organism: Erythroxylum longipes (assembly GCA_027563885.1). Lineage (NCBI taxonomy): Eukaryota > Viridiplantae > Streptophyta > Magnoliopsida > Malpighiales > Erythroxylaceae > Erythroxylum > Erythroxylum longipes. Next base: position 2,838 of record JAOQMS010050974.1, on the reverse strand, counting down.
AAACCTCCATAACTCCTGATCTAGAACTCCAAAAATTACAAATTTTATATAAATGGAAAGTTAAAATAAGGATATACAACTTTCATGAAGACTATTTTGTCAACATCCATCTAGATCAGTACAGTAAATTCATGGAAGTTCAGATCGAAAATTTAACTCTCTACTTTTCATTTTCAGCAACTTCCCAGATGACTTTCATTACAAAAATCTAACACTTCAATTATTATTTCTAGTCTCTTTTACTCCATTTCATTCAACTCATTTATCACAATTTCACACTACCCCTAAATATACAAATTTAGTCAAAAAATCATCAAAAGCAAAAAGTCGATGATTTATCCTATTCATGTACTGCCACCATTCTCTGCATTTTCAACTATTGTCCATATTCTCTATTTTCTTTCCAACTTTTATTTATACATTTATTCCCATCTCAGACCATCATTTTACAACTACTCTTTAACTCAAAAATCATTTTCTTGATCATCTCTAAAGCTTTCATCTACTCACGTATACACATATATATATCTATACATGCACAGTGAAAAAAGAAAACAGACCATATCACCTTTTCATAATAATCTGCTACACTAACCTCATACACCATTTTATTGCTCTATCTATCTCCAAAAACCATTTCTACCTCACCTGATTACCAACAATTTGTCAAATACTAAATAACACTATATCCATATTTTTCCCATCCTATTTACACAGTATTCATAATATACATGTAAATGCCATGTTCATGCAATTGACAGTAGATTCATCAAATTTATTTCATAAATCCATAACTCTAAAGGATTTATTCACTACTTACTTGTTGAAAACTCCAAAATCGTCAATTATCTTCAAGCCCTAAACTCCATTCAAATTTCATGTGTTCCATTGTATAATATGACCAGCTTCGGTTCCTTCTTAGGGCAGAAGAAACAAATAACAGTATGGAAGTGGTGTGGGATAACGAAAAGCAAAGTAATCTCTCAGGAGGTGTTTGATGAAAAACTCTGTATATTGGAAGAAACTTGAAGAAATTGGCTATGGAGAAAATAACTAGGACTAAATACTTAGCCTTTTTAACTCATAAAGAACATAGCTTACTTTCTAATAAAATTTTTATAAATCAACTTAACTAAGTTAGTGACACTCACTTCTCTAATGTCTAAGCTCCAACCAAGTTCCTTTTGAACTAATTTCTTCAACTCTCATCTTTACAATCCAATTATCTCTAATATTTTTTTGATTCCTTTTTCCTATTTTTCAAAATTTTTCGAAAATTAATCCTAAAATCACCAAAATTTAGAAATTTTATAATTTCACTAACCCGTAAAATTTCCAATGTAAAAACTCTCATAATTCTAAAAAAATACACAAATCAATCCAATTATACCTGGAATTATTCATGAATGCATGTACAATTATTTTCATGTGCAGAAAGATTCACTATTCTAGTGTATGTGTATGCCATTTTATGCATGAGCATGAAAAATGCATTTCTAAGTTCTCATTAATCACTCATTTTTACTGTTCTAACCTCCCAAAGGTAATGGGATGTTACAACCCTCCCCTCCTTAAAAGAAATTTTATCCTCGAAATTCTTAGCTGTTTGCTCGAACAGGTTGGGATATTACCTCCTCATATGCTCCTTCATTCCCCAAGTTGCTTCCTCAATTGAGTGGTTCCTCCAAAGGACCTTTACCAATGGAATGACTCTGTTCCTCAACTGCTTGATCTGTGATCCCACAATCTTGATCAGCTCCTTAACATAGCTTAAGTTACTAGTAACCTCAATCTCTTGAGTCGGTATCACATGTGTCAGATCCGATCGGTATCTTCAGAGTATACTCACATGAAACGCATTATGCAATTGAGACATCTCATTCCGTAAGGCCAATTTATAGGCCAAAAGTCCTACCCTCTCAATGATCTCATAAGGACCAATATACCTAGGGCTTAACTTGCCCTTTTTACCAAATCTTAGAACTCCCCTCCAAGGTAACACTCTCAGGAATACTCTGTCTTACATATTGTGCTCCATATCACGTCGGTGTTGATCCACATAACTCTTTTGTCTATCTTGAGCCGCTTTGATTCGGTTTCGAATCAGCTTTACCTTATCAACTGTATCTTGTATCAACTCTAGGCCTTCAACTATTCTCAAGCCCTCTTCATCCTAATATAATGGCGATCGACATTTTCTACCATACAGTGCCTCATACGGTGCCATTCCAATACTACTGTGGTAATGGTTGTTGTAGGCAAACTCTATCAATGCCATATATTGATCCCAAGCTCCTCTAAACTCCAATACACACGCCTTGAGCATATCTTCAATAGTCTTGATTGTCCTCTCACTCTGTCCATCTGTCTGAGGATGAAATGTTGTACTGAAGTTTAACTTAGTACCCATAGCAAACTGCAAGCTCTTCCAAAACCTTAAAGTAAATCTAGGATCCCTGTCCGATACAATGGACACTGGAACCCCATGTATTCTCACCACCTTATTCACATATCTCTGGACCAAATGATCAAGTGAATTATTTTCTCTCACTGGTAAGAAGTGGGCCGACTTAGTTAACCAGTCCACTATCACCCATATAGCATCATTCTGCCTCGGAGTCTTAGGCAGTCCCATGATGAAGTCCATAGTAATTCGTTCCCATTTCTACTCCGGAATGGGAAATGAATGGAGCTTCCCTACGGGAGCCTGGTGCTCAGCTTTAACTAACTGGCAAGTCATACATCTAGATACATACTCCGTCACTTGCTTCTTCATTCCAGGCCACCAGAAATGTTGCTTCAGTGTGTTATACATCTTGGTAGTACCAGGATGCATAG
>JAOQMS010050966.1:0-29642 GCA_027563885.1 Erythroxylum longipes | reverse complement strand
CCTCCTTTCATTTAATCCATCTACTAACTCCTTTAATCTTCTCAATACCATACTCTAATTTAATTCTAACATGCCTAATAAAAATTCTAATTTCTACTTAGTCCCACTAAATTTATGACCCAATTCTAAAAATAAATAATTAACCAAACAAACAACATAAATAAATAATTAAGCAAATAATAAGCAATTTAGAAAAAAAAATCAGGATCCAATAACTTGTGTTTTCTTCGGCAAGATGCATTTTATGTGCTCTTAAAAGGGTTGGTGACTTTGGTTCATTTTCAGGTGGGATAAACAGTAAATTCTGTGGAAACAAAATTTGTGTCATAGTTTGGGCATCCCCAAGTGTTTCTCTTCACTTAGGAAAGAGGGAAAATGCTGATGAGTTATGGAGATACCATGTTGGCATTCGGCTGAAGGTAATTTACATATTCATTGTACCAATTATACTGGAATAGAATAGCCTTTTCTAGCTTATATATCATTGATCAGTTTCTAAGTATCAGTCATCCATTAACCTCTCATTATATGCAGTTGAAGTCAACCCTCTCAATTTTCAATTTGCTAGTAATCTATAAACATACATTCTAAACATAATTTGCCAATAATCTATAAGCATACATTCTAAACACAATTTACTAGTAATCTATAAGCATATATTCTAATCGTTAAGATTCTTAAAAGATAGAAAATTTTGTTTCAAAACAGAGCTAACCTTTCTAGAAACTCACAATTCTTAAGCAACCCATCTCTAGCAGTAGAAAGGGACAAATATTACTCAGCTATTTGATTGCCTAGAGTTCTCATTTCAGTGTTAAAAAACCATAATGGCAAGAGAATAAGACGAAAATACATTAAAGAGATAGAGAGAAGACAAAAATACCTTCACAAAGAACGCCGAAGAAGACAACCACAATGGTCGGAGACGCAGCAGCTCGACGAAGAACACGCATACGACGGACGACAGAGCAATCTGGAGGAGGAAGAACGATGAAGCTGCAGAGAAGGAACAACACATAAGTGGGGGAGGGGGAGGAGGGAGAGGGAGTCAGTTTTAACGAAGCCAAAACAACGTCGTTTGGTAAACAAAACAACGTCATTTTGAATATGGGAGGAGAACGTTTTCAGAACACTTTCTGTGACGTTTTATTCAACAAAACATCGCGGATTCTATTTCCTGACGTTTCATTGATAAAACGTCACAAAAAGTCTTACATATCCTTGACGTTTGTATAAAACGTCACGAAATATGTAAACTTTTCATGACGTTTATTAACAATCCGCAACGTTTTATTCACAAAACGTCGCAGATTGTATTAAATTTTTGTAGTGATTAAAACCCTAGCCTCCTAACTTTGTTATTGTCATCTTTAACCCTTCTACCGCTTTGTTTCCTACTTCTCGTTGTCAATATAACTTCTCCTTCATGTGAAGATGCCACTCTTGTAATATGTAGCAACATTGCCAGTAGGAGATGTTGCATCCTACACCTTACCTGCATATGCCACTACATATTGTAGAAAATACTCCAAGTTGTCACCGTAACACCATAATTGCGTTGCCTATCCTTACTGGCCAACCGTTTGTGTGAACAGTCAGTCATTTCAGGACTACTGTTAGCCCGTTAGCACATGAAACCAATTCACAGCTAGTTAGAAACATACCTTGGGTGAAAGGTTAACCAGATCACAAGCATGGAGGTGGCATTCGAAGGCTCCAAAGTGACATAGCAAGTTAGATCAAGCATATGTGAGTTTTAGTAGAGTTTCAAACCTTGTATGAGTTAATATGACTAAGGCTAAGTTCTTGATAAACTAAGGACTTAGTATATGCTCAAATGAACGGACTATAGCTAATGGACTTATCATAAGGAAGCATTGGACCGAACTAGTATGCTATGACTGACTTTGACTTGGGTGACTCATCATCAATGGATAAAGATCATAGGGAGATCTTGGATGATGTGGCAGATAAGATCATAGAGGATAAACATTAGCTCTAAGAGATAAAGACCACATGGGAGGATCATCTGAAGATAGTGGACATCCTTGTGGATAAGGATAGATTATGTGTAATCTTTGATCTTCTTAGTTGGGATGTAGATAGACCTTATCAGATAGAGTCCTATTTAGATGAGGATATTATCTTATTAGATAATGATTGAATTTGATAGGATAAGATGTGATCTTGGGCAGTAGAGTTCGATTAGGATTCTAACTTATACCTCAAGCCTAAATGCCTATATATAGCTCATTTAAGCCTTGCTCTTTGCACACAAAGTTGAGAGAGCATTCCTTTGTATACTTTGAGGGAACTAATAAATTTTAGCATTATTGTTGTATCTCTTCTTTGCTTTTATTATTGCCATTATTATTGCTTTAGTAGATTTTTTGCAAGAGTGTGAGAGTTAAACATTGCGAGGGTCGTGAGGCATTTGAGAACAAGGTTATTGGTCAACGATCACATGGGAAGGCTGAGCTTTGCTTAAACATGTAAGTAAGATTGTCGAGAAAAGGAGTAGGTGCGACTTAACAGTAAAAGTTCAAGGCTTAATAAGACCTTTGTAACAACTGGTATCAAAGCTTAATTTCGAGATAGCGGGAGGCAATAATTTGACGTAGCATTTCAACAGAGTTGACACACTCATTGGTCCAATTCCTTAAAGGAAGGATGAGGTCACTTCCTATAATCCCCGAATGGAGATGTTGGTGGAATAAATCCAATAGTTGCAATATTAAATAGCAAAGTTGATGAAGGCAAAAAAGGATACTAGGTTCAAGATGACGATCCTAAGGTGTGCTATTGTAACACAGGAGACCGGACATTTTGAGAAAACCATGGTATAGGTGCATGACCCTAAAGTATTCTAAAGTGTTCAGAAGGTGAAGGAGCTTGAGAACTTTCTGTGGGCTATGGAGTAGTACTTTGTGGTAGGAAAGACACCTGATGCTGAGAAGGTCAATGTGATGGCCATATACTTGGATCAAGATGCCAAACTTTGGTGGAGAATGAGAACCTCTTCTGAAATCGGTACGGATAGAGATCTTATGACATGTGGGACAAGATGAAGGAGTTAAAGGATTAATTTCTTCTGATAAACAGTTTTTGGCTAGTAACCGATGCCTTGAAGAAGCTGAAACAAGATGGATCGGTAAGAGGGTATGTTAAAAAGTTTAGCTCTCTAATGCGTAATATTGATAACATGTAGGACGAGGACAAGCTCTTCAACATTTTGTCCAGGTTACAACCATTTACACAAAGGGAGTTACGAACGCAGAATATGAAGGACATCATTAGTGCAATCGCGACTGCTGATGCTTTGGTGGATTTTTGGGTGACGAACGAAACTAAGGTGGGCTCCTCAAATTATTTTAAAGGCAAAGGCCTAACCTAATAGAGGAAGAGTGAAGGGAAAAAGAAGAAAGGCTCTAAGAAGGGAGACTTCAAACAAAATAGAGGCTTCAAGACTAGGGAGACGTCCTCCAAGAGTGCAAACTTGCTTGTTACCTATATAGTGGTCCACATTTTGTGAGAGAATGTCCGAGGAAGGAGAAGTTGGATGCACTAATTTTCGAAGAAAGAAGAGGATTTGAAAGTGGTAATGAATTCAATCACCTTGTTGAATGCGGTTAAGGGTGAATCTAATCCCTTTTGACAAGCTGATGTTTGTAAGAATACAATTCAAAAATAAGGAGGTAACTGCAATGTTGGATACCAGTTTGACACACTCTTTTATGGCAGAAAAGATGAGTTGGGGATTAAGGTGTTAAAGAACCCGATAAAATTGAAGTCCCTTACGAGTAAGGCACAAGTGGTCGTAGGAGTTGTTTACAACATCATAGTGAGCATAGAGAGTTGACGTGCCAAGTTTAATTGCATGGTCATACCACTTGAAGATTTCGAGTTGATATTATGGATCGATTTCTTGAAGGCAGCAAAGGCAATGTTGTATCCAAACTTGGAAGGTATGATGATCATACACACGAGAAAAATTCCTTCTTTATTAATTGTTGTAAATTTGGTAGTGGAAGTAGCACATGTACCAAACATAAGCATCGAGAAAGGGTTGAAGAAAGGTGTGGAGACCAATCTCACTGCCATATAGGAGATTGATGAGGACTATATGGTAGAAGTCCCTGATGCGGTTGCAAGTTTGTTGAGGGAGTTTCAGGACGTGATGCCAAAAGAGTTACCTAAGACTCTTCCCCCTAGTCAAGAGATTGATCACAAGATAAAGTTGGTTCCTAAATCCATCCCACCTACACACGCCCTATATAGGATGTCCCCAGTAGAGTTGAGGTAGCTTCAAAAGCAACTTGGTGAGCTATTGGAGGCAGGGTTTATCCAACCATCTAAAGCCCCATAGTATTCCCTGTGCTATTCCGAAAGAAGCAAAATGGAATATCTTGGATGTCCATAGACTACCAAGCCTTGAATAAGTCAATAATAAAAAAACAAGTATCATATTCCCTTAGTTCAAGATTTGATGGATAGAATGTCGAGGTTGTGATTTTCACAAAGCTGGATCTTCGGAGTAAGTATTGATAAGTGTGGATAGTCGAGGGTGATAAGCAAAAGTCCAGGTGCATGACTCGATATGGATCATACAAATTTTTAGTCATATCATTCAAATTGAATAATGCCCCTGTGACATTTTACAACCTGATGAACGATATGCTATATGAATTCCTTGATGAGTTTATGGTACTGTATCTCGACGACATCATGGTGTACAGTATAGACACACTTAAGGAAAGTGTTCGAGCTGCTGAAGCAACATAAACTCTACGTGAAGATGGAGAAGTGTGAAATCGTACAGTCAGAGATCAAATTCTTGGGTTACTTGGTGAGCAAGGGTCAGGTCAAAATGGATCCTAAGAAGATTAAGGCAATAGTTGAGTGGCAGGTCGCCACAACAGTATAAGAATTGCGAAGATTATAGTACTTAAAGAAAGTGATTCCATTGACAAATTTGCTAAAGAAAAAGCAAGAGTGGTGTTAGTTGGATGCGTGTCAGGAGACATTCAAGATCCTTAAAGTCGCTATCTCAACCGAACCTGTGTTAAAGATGTCAGAGTTTGATCTTCCATTTAAGGTATACATGGATGCATCGAACAAAGCCATTGGTGGAGTCCAAGTATAGGAAGCTCATCCCGTAGCTTTTGAGAGTCGAAAACTAAATAATATAGAGCAATGGTACTTGACGCATGAGAAGGAGATGCTCACAGTGATGCATTGCTTTAAGATATGGTGGGTATATTTGTTGGGAACTAGGTTTGTTATTCATATAGACAATATTACTAACATATTTTTTAGGACCTAGCAGAAGTTGTCCACAAAGCAAGCCTGATGGTAGGAGTTTCTTGCTGAGTTTGACTTTATATGGAAGCGTATACCTGAAAAGCACAACAACTTGGTGGATGCCTTGGGTCCAAAAGAGGTGTTCGCATCCCTATATATCGTTACTAGGGTGAAGTCTAACCTGCTGGAGCAAATCAAAGACGTGGCTCCATTAGACAACACATACTATAAGTTAATCTCATAAGTTAATGAGGGTGTTAATTGTAGGTTCTACCTCGATGATGATGGGATGTTGATGAATAAAAGTAGTCAAGTATACGTGTTAAGTTTCAACAGTTTATGGAAACAACTATTGAAGCAGACATAAGACTCACATTGGGCTGCTCACCCCAGAGTTAAGAGGATGATTACTCTCCTATTACTAGCCAACGATGGAGAATAACCTTAAGTTATATGTCAAGACAAGCCTTGTGTGTCAATTGGATAAGTTGGAGAGGAAAAAGGAAGCCAGTTTGCTATAACCCTTATCCATTCCTGAAAGACCGTAGATGTCAGTTCCAATGGATTTCATTGGAGGGTTTCCAAAGGCAGAAAACATAACGACAAACATGGTGATTGTAGATCATTTCTCCAAGTATAGAATTTTTATGCTAGCACTAGCATCATGTCCATGAATGTGGTGGCGTAGTTATTCGATAAGAACGCGGTAAAATACTTTGGAGTCCCTGCAAACGTTGTAAGTGACCAAAACACCAGATTTATAGGCCAATTTGGATGACCCTTTTCAAAATGATAGGTTGCAATTTGAAGTTTTCAATCAATGGTTTATTAAAGGTATACATAAGGCATTATGTAAATGCAAGTCAACGTAACTAGTTAGGTTTGACTAATACTGCACAATTTTGCTATAACTTGCACACATCTTCTGTTACGGAGAAGAGTCCCTTTAAGATAGTCTTCGGACAACAACCTCTCACTCCACTCAAGATTGCACAACAAAGGACAATTGGCAAGTTTCCTGCAACGTACAAGTTCACGATGGAGAAGCAAGAGCTGATAGATGAGGTAAAGGATAAAGGATAGTCTTCAAAAAGCTTCTCGATGGATGAAGCAAGCAAACTTATAGAGGAGACCATTAAAGTTCGACATGGAAGATAATGTATTATTGAAACTTAACACATAAATTTGGAAGAATATCTGAAGCAAGCAAGTGCATCATAGATTGGTGCCAAAGTACGATAGACTGTTTAAATTTCTAAGTAAAATGAGGAATGTGGCATACAGGTTGAAGTTGCCCAAGAGATTGAAGGTACCTTAATTTTGATGTTAGTTTTTTCAAACCTTACCACGAGGATGCATCAAATCTGAATAGGAGTTAGGTGAAGAGAGCTTCTGATCGCAGGTTTACGTATGCTAAGTTTTAATATTTATAACCTCAATAATACCACAAGCGCATGGGTCATTCGCTTAGTACCTAAGGTATGGATTCCATGAGGAGCAATAATTTAATCCTAAAATCTAAGGCTTGACTCAAATTTGCAATAAATGAAAATAACAAACTAACGCAGAAAATAAATAAATCAAGCAATCAATCTCAAGAATTAAATTCAGAAATTATAAATAGGATAGCAAATTGTATAACCCAATCAAGAATCAACCTAGGAACTACCAATTGAGAGAAAGGGGGTTTTAATCTGACTTTAATGGAAATCTAATTGATTATGAAATTATCGAATTACCAGGTCTAGACGGTCCTAGGGTGGATTACTCTCTCTCAAGTTATAATCTTTAACCTTAATTAATAGTCCCTAATTAGATTATGGAATTGCGATCTCTCAATTCACAATTTACCCAAAACCTAATTTAGTTCTGAAATTATCTAATAACCTACCAAAAACTATGCACAATCTCTCACTACATAAATTTAACGGTTTGATTCAATTCATTACCTATCAAACTACCTAACTCTTGTTGGCCCAATTTGATGATATTCACTCAGTTCACCCTCTTAGTTTTTTACCAAATTATTAGGAACAGAAATTGAATCATGAATAACTCAATAAAATCATAATAAATCAAATTTCATTAATATCAAAGACAAATCCCGAAGGTGAGTTTAGACAATATCCTCAACATTCAACAATCTATCATCTATGGCTATCTCAAATTCTATACAATTTTAAGAACGAAATAAACCAAAAATAGTTCAGAATGGATGATGATGGAGGCACCGACGATAGGAAATCACCTATTCTGGGAAGTACTTAGTGTCAAGCTTCTTCTCTATGTCTCTCTTCCTTCTTCTCTTTCCTCAAATATCTTGATAAGCTCTCTAGGGTTTTAGAATTTTACTGATGCAAAAAAAGCTCCTTTCTCTGTTCTTTACGTTCCTTAAATACCTTGGAAGCCCTAGTGTTCATTCGGGCTTGAAACGGTTTGAAAAGTTCCTTGGAACTTAACGTTTTCACCTACTTTCATATCTATCCGACACAGGCCATGATCGTGCCTGTCACGATCGTGACCCAAATGCCAAGATCATGGCCTAATTCCAACCTCTCTGTAACAATCGTGACCAAAGTGTCACGGTCGTGGCTTGGATCCTGGTGACTCACATCTTTCTATCACTATCATAGCCTATTGTGACACAATTATGGGCCGTCGTTTTGCCCCAAAACTCTCCGAAACTTCTCCATTCTTCGCTGTTAACCCTGAAACACTAACAAACACATCAAGGTACCCCGTAACATAACATTTAAGATCAAAGACTCATACTAACCCATAAAAACACTTAAACACATAAACTAACACAAATAATACCTAAACACACACTCAATACTCAAATTAACACTAAATACCTAACAAATTGACTAAAACACAATGCAAATCATAACTATAAACATCCCCACACTTAAACGTTTTCTTATCCTCAAGCAAACAAACCAATAAACACGTAACAAACACACAACACAGAATGCAATAATGAGGCAATGGCTTCAACTTCATGAAATAAATTTAATCTTAAACACAGTCATATAAGTTATATCTAATCATTGACATGCAAAATCTATATCTAGGGGCTTTGAACTAAATATACAAATTAATCGAGATCTAAGTGTTAATTTATTTACCCTTTTCAATTGCACACACGCATTAATAATTCTTTAGCCCTTTAAACTCTGTAACTATTCCTAAGTATATTTTCATAAAAAGTCAAGCTTATTACTGGTCCGGTAGGTTTTTATTAAGAACATTTTTCATTTATTTATTTATTTAAGCAAGGACTTAGTCTTTTACTCGAAGGCAAACATTGGTGATGAATGTCGATCTAGTTACATGACTAAGTCATTTTTATTAAACAGCTTGGTTGAAATGTCATTATAGCTTTTTGACGCGAAGGCACATATTTGTGATGCGTGTCGATTCGGTTACTAAGCTATATAACATTTGCAACTTGCTACTAGCTCTATTTATAACCCGAAGGTCAACAAAAGAGTTATTTATTTAACACAATTTTTTATTTTATTATCTACCTTGTTGTTTTAGCTACTTTTTTTCATGAAAAATACTAGTAAAGCTACTTAAGTTGAAAGGCCTCAAATTATGAATGAATGTAACAATCTAGAGGGTGCTAAACTTACACTAAATCCTAATTAAGCTATATATTTATCCAAAGACAATTAATTCACTAATTTTGCAAGTTAATGTTTAATTACAACCTAATAGACTATGTTCCAAATTAAATAAATTTCAATCCATCTAAGCTATTGACACATTTAAACAATTCACACAATGCAACCTAATAACTATCATACCATATGCAAAATCACATAAAAAGTAAAACACATAACCCTCCCCACACTTAAACAACACATTTTCCTTAATGTGAGAAGGGTACACAAACACACCTGGGAGAAATAAACACAATATACGAAAAACATAGAAAGAAAATACTAACAAAAATAAAAAGAAAAGGGTTAGAACATGAAACTGTTATGTTGATTAAGGTGCTGACGGTGATGGAGGCAAAGATCACTTGTGCTTGATGCTTAAGATTACTGCCTATCTTATACTTCCTTAGAAAAAGAGTAAGAGAGTTAGCACTCCAAAATATTCCAAATTATTAAGAACTTATTTTGAAATTTAAAACAAATCTAACTACGCAATAATTTAAACCTAACTACTAAACGTGCTAATTTATGGTCATTAGCTTGACCTTACTCCTTTAAAACTCAGCTAGGATCAATTATGAGTAGCTTGCTTTCACCCTTCTCATTCAACATCAGTTTTGTAGCTTGTGATTAAGTTATAAATTACAAAATGATCAGATGGACAATATTAATAAAGTTGAGAAAACCAATTAAGCTCAGTAATGACCTTTTTCTAACAAACTATTAATGAAATAGGGAATAACAAAACTCCCTAAATCTTCCATCGAATCCAACAGTTTGTCCTATAAGAAGGTGAGTTTCTCTCTTTCTTCGATAATCACCATTGTCTCCTCTGCTTCTTCCACTTCACGAATAGAGACTTTCATAGCTTCTTCAAACTCGACGCCTGTTGTCGTCTGTTCTTCTTCCTTTTGTTCTTCAGAAGATTCGAACACATCAATTATCCTGAATGAGCTACTCTCCTTCAGATTCTTTAATACATCATTTATGTTGAATGTCACTTGGTCATCATTAAGCTGAAGGATAAGGCCCTTTTTGTGGACATCTACTAAAGATTTTTCAATGTTCACACATGGTATATCAAGAATTGGTGAATAAAGGGAGGGTTGGCATTCTTTTCTTCCTCTTGTTTCTTTGTCATTTGGTCTTCAATAAGGTGGGGTTCAACTTGGTGTTCCACTGGTTCTATTATCTCTTCTCCATTCTTAAGTGCGATAGCCTCATATTGCTCTCGTTGATGTAATTCCATATTTCTCATAGATTCTTCCATACTTCTCTCAAAAAATTCACGGGAAAGTTGTCTTACTTGAATCTCCAGATTGTGAATAAAAGCGGCATGATTTTTCGTTACATGCTCAATTTGCTCTTCTAGTCTCTTCTGGCCCTCTTCCATATATGTGAGCTTATCTAAGATCTTACCTAATTTAGAATCCCATGAACTGGACTCATCTTGCTGAAATCCTAATAGGCCTTAATGTCCTAAGTGAGTCTCCACATTATTGGACCAATAGAAATTAGGGTGGTTCTGCCATCTCAGAGTGTACATGTTCCAATAAGGATCATTATTTCCCCGACCATATTGTGCTTCATTATAACTCTCAAAAGTTCCTTGCTCCCTATAATATCTATCTTCCATCATTGTTCTTTCCATTTTTTCTTGCAATATAGCTCTTTTAATGTCTCATTTCTCATTTTAAGATGTCTTGTTGTGTCTCTACTTTATGCCCCAAAATTTTTTTATTTAAAAACAAAAAAAGTGAAACAGCCTTAGACTAAAGAACTAAACTAATCGCCTCCTCAGTAACGGTGCCAAAACTTGATCGCATGTTTACGTATGCTAAGTTTTAATATTTATAACCTCGATAATACCGCAAGTGCACGGGTCGTTCCCGTAGTACCTAAGGTATCGATCCCACGAGGAGGAGTAATTTAATCCTAAAATCTAAGGCTTGACTCAAATTCGCAATAAATCAAAATAACAAACTAACGCAGAAAATTAATCAATCAAACAATCAATCTTAAGAATTAAATTTAAAAATTATAAACAGGATAGCAAAATGCATAACCCAATAAAGAATCAACCGAGGAACTACTAATTGAGAGAAAGGGGGTTTTAATCCGACTTTAATGAAAATCTAATTGATTATGAAATTATTGAATTACCGAGTCTAAACGGTCTTAGGATGGATTACTTTCCCTCGAGTTATAATCTTTAACCGTAATTAATAATCCCTAATTAGATTATGGAATTACAATCTCTCAATTCACAATTTACCCAAAACCTAATTTAGTTCTGAAATTGTCTAATAACCTACCGAAACCTATGCACGATCTCTCGTTACACAAATTTAACGGTTTGATTCAATTCTTGATCTACCAAACTACCTAACTCTCATTAGCCCAATTTGATGATATTCACTCAGTTCACGCTCTTAGTTTGTTATTGAATTATTAAGAACAAAAATTGAATCACAAATTACTCAATAAAATTGCAACAAATCAAATATCATGAATATCAAAGATAAATCCCGAAGGTGAGCTTAGATAATATCCTCAACATTCAACAATCTATCATATATGGCTATCTCCAATTCTATACAATATTAAGAACGAAATAAACCAAATATAGTTCGGAATGGATGATGATGGAGGCAACGGCGGTGGGAAACCACCTGTTCTACAAAGTACTTCGTGTTAAGCTTCTTTTTAGCATTTCTCTTCCGTCATCTCCTTCCTCAAATCTCTCGATAAGCTCTCTAGGATTTTGGAATTTGTCTAATGAAAAAAAAGGTCATTTCTTTGTTCTTTATGTTCCTTAAATACCTTGGAAGCCTTAAGGTTCATTCGAGATAGAAATGGTTTGAAAAGTACCTCGAAACTTAATGTTTTCACCTGTTTTGGTGTTTGCCTGACGCAGGTAGGGATGGCAAAAATGGCCCGTCCCACCCGACCCAGCCCGTTTTAAGCCTAGGTTAGCTTAGCCACGAGCGAGCCCACTTTTTCCAAAATGATGTTGTTTGGAAAATTTTTTACTTAAAAAGTTAGCGGGCTGTAGCCTGGCTAAAGGGTCGGTCAGCTCGCGGGCGGGCATGGCCAAAGACGGCTCGAGCCCAGCCCGACCCATTGCCATGCCTTGATACAAGCCATGATCGTGACAACCAACATTTATCCCTTTCTGTCACGATTGTGGCCCAAGTGCCACGATCATGGCCTGGTTCAAACCTCTCTGTCATGATCATAACCAAAGTGTCACAATTATGGCCTAGTTCCTAGTGGCTCACATCTTTTTGTCACGATCGTGGCTTATTGTGCCATGATCATCGGCCATGGTTTTGGCCCAAAAATCTCTAAAACTTCTCCATTCTTCGCTGTTGACCCTAAATCACTAACAAACACATCAAGGCACTTTAAAAACATAACATTTAAGCTCAAAGACTCATAATAACCCATAAAAACACTTAAACATATAAACTAACACAATTAAAACCTAAACACACACTCAATACTCAAATTAACACTAAACACCTAACAACTTGGATGACTCATCATCAACGAGTAGAGATCGTAGGGAGATCTTGGATGATGTGGTGGATAAGATTACGGAGGATAAAACTCTAAGAGATAAAGACCACGTGGGAGGATCATCTCGTAGTTTTCTTGCAAGAGTGTGAGAGTTAAACATTGCAAAGGTTTGAGGTGTTCGAGAACAAGGTTGTTAGTTGACGATCATATGGTAAGGTTGAGTCTTGCTTAAACAGGTCTAAGTAAGATTGTCATGCAAAGGAGTAGGCATGACTTGCGGTATCATTTCGGTACTTTAGAAGACCTTTGTAACAATTACCATCCATTCACGCTATCGTTTCCATCAACATCAGTAGTTGTCTTCTACCACCATGGTTCCATTAGAGGAGCCACCATCACCTACTGTAGCTCACTGCAAGTTGAAGTTGCTTGCATCATGATGTGATTTATGTGTTTGCTCCAAGAAGCATAGTTAACCTCCAACTATCCCAGTTGCAACACCCGATCATAGTTTTTCTCTCCAATCATCCAGCAATATAGTCACAATTAGACCACCAGCATCCACAACCCAGTAATACCCATCACACAAGGAACAAAAACTACACAACCTTATTCATTCAAGCATCTCATGCCTGAGTTCCATGATGTATAAATAACCAACATAAACCCTAATTGCAACTATGCCCTCTTTTCACTTTTGTTTTCAAAACTCAAAAGTTAAAGAGACATCAATTTGGTTATGCGATTGATTTTTCAAAAAATATTGTTTGACATTTAGACAATTCTCAGCACTTCAATTCTAAATTACATTTTGGGTCCCTAAACATTTTATATGAATTTTTCAAATTAAAATTAATTAGATATAAATATAATTTTTAGGGTTGTGATTTCAATTCAAAATTTTAATATCATTAAAAATCAAGCATACTTATTAAAGTTATATAATTAAAGTCTACTCTGATACTACTATTAGGAAATCAAGGGATCTAAGCCCTCGTACAACAAAATAATAATGAAACTTTTTAGTTTTAAACTCCTAAAGCTAAGATCATTTAAAATTCCACAACATGATTAACATATAAATCACAATAAATGATGAATTGCAATTCGTACCTTATTCCAAAACTTAAACATTTTTCTTTTTAATATTGGCTCATCTCAACCATCATATTCACACAAGTGTCTGAACTCTAACAGACTACTAAATAAGTTGAGAGAACCCTGTAACTATTTCAAAAAGCTTTAGGCAAGGAGTGCTAGCTCCCTTAGAGTCTAAGCCTATTTATAATAGGTTTTGGATATTTTAGTAATTTAAGGCTCATCTCATCTATTGTAGTCACATACTACTGTAGTCACATAAGTGTTTGACCTCTAATGGTATCTACAAAATGAGTTAAAAGAACTCTGTAACTATTACATAGAGGGTTAGGTAGGAGTGGAGTCTAAGCCTATTGATATAAGGTTTTGGATATTTTAGTAATTTAACTAAAATTAAATTGTAATTTCAATTTAACTTTGATTAGTATTACATATAATTATAATTAAAGACCTACCTATATAAGATCCAATGTCTCATATTGAACCTTGTTTATCAAAATATCATATTTAATCATAAAGTTTCTCAAACTTAACAATCAAGTCTAACTTGATTAAAATATTTTTTTCTATCATCAACCCATTTTTGTTTGTAACCCTAAGTTTCCAAATATGTTAGCAATGGATAAAAATTAAAATCTTAAATCATATTTAAGTTTGGATAAATTAAACTCCTTTAATTTATCTTTAATTCTCTAATTAAATAATTTATGTCTATAGATTAAGATTGGTGTACAGCAACACATCATTACCACCCAAATATTTAGGAATGTCAAAATGGTTTTGACTAGCCTTTCTATGCATGATTTTTTTTATAAAATTCAATCCTTTCATAATACAATGTTCCAATTAGATATATAGCATAGAAATAATGTGTAGTCTATTTAAGTCCAATTATATTAATTCTCCCCATTATTGATTGATTTAATTAATTACATTTAAAAACTATTTCAAAGTTTCATTTCATCTGGCCAAGGATTTTTCGTATCAATACTAATTGAAAACAATGGAAAATTCTCCCTAATCACTTTTGGTTGTTGAATCCTATATTGATAACTCAACTACTTCCATATAGTTCATGTTATATCTAATGACTACCAACTGAACTATCCTTGACTAGAATAGGTCAAGTCAAGACATAAAAATCCCCATATGAGATAACTTTTGAGGTCTCAATTCAAAGGATCAGTTATAAAATCATCATAATGAGGCTTTCCATAGACATATAAGTAATGTTACAAATAGAGTTCTAATATGAAGTCAGTTCAATAAACTTATTCTCTAATAAGTACCCACGCATTTGTTTAAGCATCTCCACACTTTAGTCTGCAAGATAGACTGCTTCTTGTATAAGGAAGAAGCATATTGTGTTCTAGTCTTTTTGTGTTCTATTAATGTACAATAACTACATAATTATGAACTCATCATAAATTATTTTAATGTATATTTATCCTATAGATTTTATCATATATGTATAAATATGTATAAGAAAAAAAATTCTTTTAATTTATTTTTTCATTTAATAGAAACAAATTGATTGAATGTAGGGTATAAACTAACAAATGTTATTGACCAGTATCATTTAAAATGACCAGCACCTAAAACTAGCATGATACTAATACATTTTGTGTCATTTTTGGGTCAATACAATATGAAATTCTTTTCCTTATTTCCAATACAAAGTTAAACGGTCATAAGTGTGTATTGTAAAAAACGAAAAAAGACTGGGTCAAAGCCATTAATAAGATGCTTTAGGCCAAAAGAATATGGAAGCTCTGTGTGGACAAAAATTAGTTTTGGGTAAGATGGATGCCTCGTAATTTCTTAATGGGCTAATTCTTAGAAATGCAAACCAAAGAAAAACACTTCTTGCTACTTCTCCAAATGATGAGGCTGAGGCGAACTATGAATATATAGATAAAAAGTATCATAGGAAATCGCCAAATAACCTCTTTTGGTTTAATAATTGACACAATTAAAGTCCCTTGCATAAGTTTCCTAACTTTAATGTAATCAAACATATGATACCAAATGATGCTAAAGTGAGTGTGGTGGTATAAGGAAGAATATGGTATAATAATATTGGTTCTATTATGCTCAGAACCACTCCAAGTTCCATAACAAACTTCTTGATCCAATCAACTTCTTTTACTGCTTCCGCAGCTGCAATGTACTCTGATTCGGTCATCGAATATGCAGTCGTTTCTTGTTTGGAACTCTTACAATTGACTGCTCCACCATTCAGTGTGAAAATATAACCTGACTGAGATTTGAATTCATCCTAATCAGACTGAAAATTGGCATTTGTATGCCCGCTCACTACGAGATCTCCATTTCAATATATCAAGAATACATCTTTAGTCCTTCTTAAGTACTTTAGGATATTTTTGATAGCCACCCAGTGACCCTCACCAGGATCTGATTGATATCTACTCGTAACATTTAGAGCATACGATATATCAGGTCTTGTACATAACATACTCATGCGAGTCCTCTCATCTTACGTCTTGGGACACATAGATTTCAAGAGTTTTATCCCATGAGTCATGGGAAAAAACCTTTCTTGGATTGTTCCATGCTAAACCTATTTAGCACTTTGTCTATGTATGTTAACTATGAAAGACCTAGCAACTTCCTTTATCTATCTCTATAGATCTTTATTCCCAATATATAAGTTGCTTCTCCAAGGACTTTCATGGAAAAATTCTAGGAAAACTAAATTTTGACTGATTGAAAACTTGAGACATCATTTTCCATTAGTAATCTGTCATCCACATATAACACAAGGAATATGATAGCACTCCCACTAACCTTCTTGTACACACAAGATTCATTAGGATTTTGTGAGAAACCAAACTCTTTAATTGTCTCATCAAATCGAATGTTCCAACTCTTAGATGCTTGCTTTAATCCATAAATGAATTTCTAAAGCTTACATACCTTTTTTCCATCTCTAGATATGAAGCCTTCAGGTTGTATCATATATACATATTCAACTAGGTTTCCATTTAGGAAAGTTGTCTTCACATCCATTTTCCATATTTCATAATCATAATAAGCAGTAATGACTAGGAGTATTCTAATGGATTTAAGCATAGCTACGGGGCTAAATGTCTCATCATATTCATCTCCTTGTCTTTGACGATAACCTTTAGTGACTAGCCTCACTTTATAGGTAATTACATTACCTTCCATGTCGATTTTCTTCTTGAAAATCCACTTACACCTATTGGGTTTTAACCATTCGGGTCGGTCAACCAAAGTCCATACTTGGTTTTCATATATGAAATCCATTTCGGACTTCATGGCTTGAAGCCATTTTTCAGGTTTTAAACTCTTCAGAGCCTCTTCATAGGTTGTAGGCTCATCGTCCTCTATGAGCAATACGTCATTGTGTTCGCTTATGATAAATCCATATCTCTTTGGAACTATGCGTATCCTACTTGACCTATGAACATTTTTTGTGTCAGAAGATTCAACTGTTGTCTCATCTCTGTGAACAACAATTTCGGGTTCGAGCAATTAATCTGCATCTGTTTGAGCATCATAAACTTCATCAAGTTCAACTTTGCTCCCACTATCTTCTTTTAAAAGAAAATCTTTCTCTAAAAATACAGCATGCTTTGAGACAAACACCTTTTGCTCTAAAGAATTATAGAATTGATAACCAATTGTTTCCTTAAGATATCCTATAAACAGACATTTATCAGATTTTGCTTCAAGCTTGTCTGATTGAATCCACTTCACATAAGCCAGACAACCCCAAACTTTCATATGAGAAAGATAAGGCCTTTTGTTAGTCCATATCTCATATAGAGTAACTTTAACTGCCTTTGAAGGGACTCTGTTTGTCACATAAGCAGTAGTATCGAGTGTATAACCCTAAAAGGATTTTGGTAGATCTGCTAAGCCCATCATAGACCTTACCATGTCTAACAAGGTTCGGTTTCTCCTTTCAACCACACCATTATATTATGGTGTGTAAGGTGGAGTCCACTAGGATACTATCCCATTATCTTCGAGATACGTTAGAAATTCCTTGTTTAAGTATTCACCACCTAGATCTAATCGAAGTGTCTTAATACTTCTACCGAGTTGTTTCTCTACTTCACATCTAAATTGTTCGAACATTTCAAGCACTTCAGACTTGTATCTCATTAGATACATATACACATATCGTGAATAATCATCGATAAAAGTAATGAGGTACGCAAAACCACTTCTAGCATAAATGGACATCGGACCATATACATCATAATGTATTAGGTCTAATAACCCATTCATTCGTTCACCTTTTCCTTTAAAAGGTAATTTAGTCATCTTACTTAATAAGCAAGATTCACATGTGTCATATGATTCATAATCAAATGACCCTAGGCTACCTTTCTTGTATGGCTTAATCATATGTTTCTCACTTATATGGCCAAGTCGACAACGCCATAAGTAAGATTATTTTAAGTTATCTCTTTTTTTCTTTTATTGTCATTGATATTTAAAATTGGATTGCACATATCTAATATGTGAATTCCATTGCACAATGTAGTAGTACCATACAACATTTCATTCAACTTAATTGAACAACCATGGTTTGAGCATATTCGTGTAGACCAACAACCCAACTTTAAAAGAACTTTGGTTCTTGCTATATCAATAGAAGGCGTAAGTCCTAATATTTGGTTGAGGGATTTGTCCTTTGGTCTCGTCAATACTTGGATGATCTTGAATATGTATATCACATATATATATTCAGATTATGGACAACTCAATTGAATAGAGCCTATGTCCATAACTACCTTTAAAATTGCATCTAATGCATATATCACACAAAGGAGGTTTAATTTAGATTGTGACTTGACTACGCATCTAAAGTTTGTGATTCGATTCAACTCTTGAACCTAATCGGGTACGAGTGTTAGTCTTGGCTAATCTGAATTATGAATGTGATTTAATTAGGAACCCTAAAATTAATTGTTTTGATGTCCAAATTAAACACTTTAATCCTTGTATAGATGCCCTTTTCTAGTCACACTAGAAATGCTATGCTCTACTTGGATTAATTCTAAATTAATCTTTAGGGTTTCCAAAATTCCCATTCATTAATTAGTCATCTATAATATCCTTAGGTCATCATAAATTTATCTTAACAATTTTGGCACAAGCCAAAATTATCTTGATGGCCAAAATCGTCAAGATAAATAAGTTAACCTACTAGACACTAAAGGGACCGATTCGATGTTCAGAAAATTTCTGAACCCCTAGTTTCAAGCACGCGCATTAAGCATGATATTAACATCAAAATAATACATTTCTTATCATATAGAACTTTCTTAAGGTATTATAACCGAAATACAAATACTATAAGTCGTTAAGTAAGTCAATTCCGTCAACTTTCAAAAAATTGACTAATATTGACTTTGACTTGATTTAATAGTTGAATCAAATTCAGTTAATTCTGGAAAAATTCCAGAGTCTTATACACATTCTAAATGTGTCCAATAAAAAAATATAGAGCTTAATTCTTAATAATTATTTATTAATAAATAGGAATTAGCCAGCACATCACATGTGTATGACACTTGTCATATTACTTCTAACACTAGTCAAACATTACATCATGCATGCATGAGATAATCACTTTAACAAGTGTCATGCATCTCGTACACGTGGCAACATCTCATCTTGCATATGCATATATAAAAATTTATAAAAAGTATTTTTATAAAAATTAATATGGAATTTACAAGCATGCATGTTCATCAAATTTCCAGAATTTCCCAAAACTTCATACATGCATTATACTGAAACTAAATTTGTAATAAAATAGAAAATGGCATTAAGTTGCATTTCTTTTGCCAAAAACATAACATAACACGTTACAAACATTTTTGTGAAAGAAAATCGGAAAAAAAATTTCTAGAATTGTTTCAAAATTTTCAAAATCAGCACATGCATTCAGTTTTCCAAAAATTCCCAAAAACCAACATATGAATTGTCTAGATATTAATTCGAAATAAAATAGCAAATGATATTGAATTTGCAATTTCCTTTTAAAGAAACATGATATAACATCTTATAAACATTTTTGTGAACAAAAATCAGAAAAAAAAATTCTACAATTTACACGAATTATTCCAAATCAACATGTATGTCGGTCATAACCTAGCAAACACTTTGCACATGTTCAGTACATCATCTATTACATGCATAAACTTGCTCTGATACCACTGTTGGGTTTGATATGGATGTATGGATCACATGCATGAAAATGCAGGGGAAGTGTCAGAATCTAGATTCCAACATTATGACAACCTGAAAAACACAAAATCATACATACATACGTGGATATGTAAAGAACATGAAATATAAAACGTTTTTACCTTTTATTGCTCCTCCTTTCTTGTTTCTTCTCCTTGTTTGGGTTGTTGCAAACACCAAACCCTTCCTTAATCACCCAAGAACATATAAAGATCAAGAATAAATAATGTATAAAGGTGATTTGAGAACCAAACTAGATGAGTTCTAGTAGATGTTGAAAACGATAGAAGATAGATCAAGACTCTTGTTGTATACCCTATGATTTATGCAACAATTGCATAAATTGCAAAAACAAGACTCTTGATACCTCTCTCTCACCCTATAACTCTTTTAGAGCCCTTATGTTCTCACTTGAGTGTGTAAGAAGTGGCAAAACCTTGTGCACATAAGTGAAGAACTAACTTATGTACTCATTCATGCCCTTGTCACATGGCCTACTTAAAAAATAGGCTTGCCTTCAGCCACAACTATGGCCTATGAGCCACAATTGTGGCCTACTTAAAATTAGTCATACACACTATGTTTTTCATCCAATCTTTTATGGACGTGACCCTTAAGTTTCTAATTATTTTAGGCACCTAAATTAACTTTTAATTCAAGCAAATCATGAAGGGTTTCATGATGCTAACTTTTCAGAATATAAGTGGATTAACACACGAACTATTTGATAGTTAATTCTCTGACTTATGAACCTTTCCATAGATAATTACTGTGCAATTCGTCCTTTTACCATACTATACCCCACTTGGTTCAGATTATGGGCTATGTGTCAAATCCCATTAGACTGACTATGTCACATCTAGTCTAAGTGATGTTAATTCAAATCCCAGAGACTCTTGAGTAATGACCCAACAAAAGGTTGTGGGTATCATCTCCTTCTATCAAGAGTAGTGAATTCTTTATTTTCTACCAATTACCTTCGAATACCAATAGTTATACCCAACATCACCCTAAGAGTGACCTCGTCTTGAGTTAATAAGGAATGATGTCGAAGCACAGGATTAGTATCCAAGATATCCTTGAGTACTTGAAGTCTAAGGATATTTGCACCATTGCTATGGTGAGATTAATCATTGACATTTGATAGATCATCTATATGATAATCTCATGGTCATATGATGTACCTTCTACCTTTAGTAAGCATCCACATGTTAATTCTAAACATCTCATGCTTACAGTTTTGTAAGATCCACTACTTGATCAAATCAAGGAGTATAACATGTGCTAGTCTATCTGGATTAATAATGTCATATCTTATTAATCCTATAATTGGGGATTAATTAGATATTAACATAAGTGTACATGATAGGAATCTCATTATCATGATCTCATCATGATTTCCTTCATGCTATGTTTTGTATCACGGACTTCATTAATTAGATTTAAGATCAATATCAATTCATATATAAACGAATATAAAATTAATGAAAAATGCCTTTCACTTTATTAATTAAAACAAAGTCAGTACAAAAGTGCTAAAGGTGATTGCCTTTAGAGCACTACTCTAACAGAAGGTAATTCATATTAAATTCAACAAGTTTTTTCTATGTTATTTGTTTGTAATAATTCCTAAGTTTATAACTATTTATGTTCAAGTTTTTATGCTCTCTTAAGTATTATGTACGTAATAGAGCTCAACCAAAGGGGTCTATTATAGAGGCTTATCTAGCAAATGAATGCTTGACTTTTTTTTCAATGAACTTAACTGATGTGGAGACAAGATTTAATATACCAGAATGTAACTTTGATTTTCATGACGACGATGAGTTGTTTATTTTCTCCCAAAAAGTTAGGCCACTTGGTGTGGGTAAATATATGGAGTTAACTAAAGACGGATTTGAAATCATCCATTGGTTTATTTTGAACAATTATGAGAAAGTTGATACATATATGGAGTTCGTATATTCCTTTTCATTAAAACAATCATATTACAATTTTCTTCATTCACTCTGAGATGTTACCGTCATTTTCTTTTTTAAATAGAGAGCAAAAAGGCACAATTTGCAGCAAAGGGATTATTAATGTTTAAGAAAGACATAGGTAGAAGTTTGCATCATGGTTTAGAAATCAAGTAAGTTTTATATTGATTACATCTTATGAAAATATGAGAATATGTCTCATCCTCATATTTATTTTTAATTTGTCATACAGATGATACGGTTACATAACCATAACATGCAAGAAGCGATAATAGCATTATATAGTTTGGCATGTGGGCCTTATATTTGTAGGAAGAAATACACAGGTTGTATTGTTAATGGGTGAGATTTCACATACAAGATCGAGATAGTTAAGTTAGAAGTCAAAATAGTGAGGTTGTCATTGAAGGATGTCATGACGACAAAATCATTGACTTCTACGGTGTCATCTCTGAAATAATAGAGTTGTACTACATCAAGGATAAGAAGGTTGTTCTACTTAAATGTAGATACTTTGATCTAACTGACATGAAAGTGAACGGGCATATTACTAGCAAAAATAGTACTACGAAATGGTATGATAATGATCCTTTTGTCCTTACAAGTCAAGTCAAACAAGTTTTCTACGTTAATGATACTATATTGGGTAGGAATTGGAAAGTTGTTCAAAAGTTTTAACAAAGGAATGTATTTGATTTTTGTGAAAGGATATTGGTTAATTAGATGAGGATGCAGATGAAGTCTATCAAGATATTGGGTTAGAGTTCAATAACGAAGGCATTCCAGTACAAGACGCAGATATATCATCATTCCATAGGAGAGAAGTCAAGTCTAACATAGTTCAACTAGATGAAGTCCAAACCCATCTCATCTTACAAACAGAAGAAGACTCTACTCAAGATGACTTAAATAACAATGAATATACTTTGCTTGAATATATTAGTGATGAAGAATCCAACGATAATGTACTTAATGATGATGATTTTCAAAATCTTGATCATGATGATTAAATGTAAATAAATTGTTTGAATTGTTTGAAATGTTATGTTCACAATTGCCTTATGTTATTAATGTTTTACTTATATTAATTTACGATAACTAGATTCATATTTTTAAGGTTTCACTTATGTTTTTACGAAATTTTATATCGAATGTTTAGTATTTGAATCCTGACCTCCTTATATTCATATGGAAAATTGATCTTTAAGATTATACGTTATGTTCATATTTCATTTTACACAGGTTCAATATAATGGCACCTAGTAGAAATAAGGAAAAAAGGGTGGTAACGGCCAAATAAGTTCCTCCTACACAACAACCTACTTAATTTGACCCCATCGTTCAATAACCAACAATTGTATCCTCAAATGAGGATAGTCACTAACAATCTTTACCAACATCGTCAGTTAGTAATGAGGGATCTTCAGGTCTGTTATTGTTAACCAAACATATTTACATTAATGCTGAAATTACTCATTACATGTTTAGTGTGTTTTTCTTACTATTTTTTTATTTTCAGGTTCCAATACTGGCATTAGAAAATTAGGTAAAGGTATTACAAAAGGAGTTGAGTTGTAACGGATGAATGTTGCAATGAACAGCAAGTTGTCTGTGACCATTAACCCCACGCAACATTGCCCTCTAGATAAGATCCAATCTACAAAATTGTCCAGTGAGTTAGGCATCATTGTGAGAAATTAATTACCTTGCCTTCAGCATGTTAAGCAATTAAAGGAAGACAACTTGCTCCGAAATTCTTTGGACAAAGTTTCGGTAATATTTCAATTCATTTCATTATATGTATTGCGATTTTACTTAACAAAAACAGTAACTTAACTTATACGTGTTCTTCACAGATGAAGATCATAATGTAGTGTCACCTAAATGTTATTGTATTGATGCCTAAAACATTATACTTTACAATTATAATCTTTATAATGATGATTGCATAGAGATAGAATTTTAAGCCATAGAGCATTTTTTAGTTGTATCTAAAGAAGAGATGATTCTTAATTGCATTGAGCGTACATATTAGATTTATGTTGTGTGAAATCTTGATTCTACCTAGCGTGCGTAATCGATTTCTTATAGCTATTCATTTGATGAAAGAAACATTAAGGGGGTTTTGCTTGAATTATACTAGCCTATTCCAAGGTTACTTAGAAAGAGTATTCTTGCAATTTTGATAACATTATTTGATGGAGAAGATACTTGAGAAATATTTTTTTCCACATAATCATATCCATTAGGTATTAATAAGGATTGTATCTAGGTAGGTTGTCGTTAATGATAGAGAAGCCTCTAATTCTAATATACCATTCTCCTTTATCAACTCCTTAACCATGTCCTTATAATAGAGCATATGTCTTAGATGAAATTCTTTAGGAGATAACTATAAGGGTCATATCTCACTCTAGTTATCAAACTATAGCCAAGAATTTTTCCTAAGCCTAATCTTCTATTTAAGCTCCTAGCACAACTTCTCTCTTATCTTGAAAATTTGTTTCATAATTTATGAAGCATATGATTTTAGCCTGATTTTTTATAAACTTTCATTTTTTAGACAATGTATATACAGTTATTGTACCCAAAGTGTCTCTATATCTATAAGAATCCTCCAGGTCCTTTTAACTAGTAGAACTTTAATGATGAATTGTATAAGAATTATTCCCAAATCAACCTCTTCTTTGGGTAATCCTATTTTAGACTATTTAACCTTAGCATATGGTTTTTTATAAGAATCCCCAACCTATAAGGAGTTTCTTATCATTCCTCCTAGATCTTTTGTAAGATTATTTGGTAGCATCATATGAGAAGAACAACAAATATGCTTGTTGTTAAGTGTGGATTTATTGAGTTGCATAATTGCAAATGATAAACTTCTATTATACCAATGCCAATTCTCTTCTGAAAAGCATCAAACAGAGCCTTATAATCACTATAGATGCCACACCTAAGTATGTCAATGAAACATCGTTGATTTTTAGGTCACAGATTGTAGGGAGTGATTGTGCCCCCCAAATAACCCCTATAGAGATTAACATGTAGCTCTTATCTCCATTTATTAGGGGACCTGAGATGTTATTAAAGAGTTGTAATGAGTTCTTTATAATGATAACTAATTTTGCATCAGCCTTACAAAACATTAGGGTTTGTTTATTTCCACTTTTATTTTTCATTGAAGTTTTTAGTTTTTATTTTTTATTTTATATTAAAATTAAAATATATTTGGTTAAACTTTGTAAAAAATGAAAAAATATTTGGTTAAGATTTATAAAAATAAATAATAAATAAAAAATATTTGATTTTATTTTACTATTTTTATTTTATCCTTATTATACCATTAGATCTTCAATAAATTTTAATTTTTAATATCTTTTAATATATCAAATTATTATTAAATTAATTAATTTCCATGATTATCAAAACAAAAATTTATGAATATTTAATATGGTTAAATTAATTAATTCTTATAATAGTTGAAATGATATTGAATGTTTAAAATGCATTTCAGATGAAAAATTAGAAATAAAGTTGTTAATATTACATTTACCTTACTCTGCTTTAATTCAGACATAAATAGATGTTAAGACTATAGTTTGAAATAAAAAATGAGACAATAGTTTACTTTTTTCATTATATGTACTAGTTATCTATTCACATTAACATTAAGTGACGAACAAGATGTATAATACGCTTTTCTATGTGAGTAAGGATATAACATTAACACTTAGACAACAATGCTAATATGAAAACAAATAGCAAACTATCCCATCTAAAAGGAACCAAAAGTACAAATGCCATCATCTTGACTCTGCTGCCATCATCTTGACTCTGCTATTAGTTTGAACTACAAAAACCTCTTGCAGATAATATACAAAGGAAGGGATGAAAGAATAAGAGTTTCTTACGTTCTGTAATTTCTAAATATATTCCATTAGGATCCCATAGTCACGAGCAACATTATAAATTAGCTCATTTTTACATTACAATAATTGTTTCTTTAGAATTGTTGAGGGCATTACTGCTTCCAAGTTGCTTTCGCAATGCATTTTATACTCCTAAAGTTTCTAAGGCAATTCTTATAAAACCTCTAACAATCAATCATATGCTAGGTGAGGTAGGTATAAGCATCACCTGTGTTGCCCCATACTTTCCATCATCTTTGCCACACATTTTCAATTTAATTGTTTATGGCATAGTAGTATGAATGTACATTGTTGCTAATTAATCTCAATATCTTATAGACTATTGGTTTGAATGAAATGTAAGTCCAATATCTTATTATTAAGCATATGTACAAAAAATATGGTCTATTACTCGTTTTCACTTAATCCTGACAATATAGGTATATAAAGAAACATAGCTTAACATGCTTAATTTAAAGATGACTAAATTTAGAGAAAAGGTTCTTAACTAATTATTTGCATCACCTATATTATAAAGTTAAAAGAAAATTTTTATCTATGACATTAATCAACTCCAATAAAATTAATGTCATAGGAAGTCTCTTTCAAAATTTTTCTTTTACTATAAAGTTTCAAGCTATATAGTTATTTAAAGTAGATATCTTCACTACATGGATAAGTAAGTCAACAAAGATAAAATTATAAATTTCTCCATAACTTAAAAGACCTGCAACTCTTATAAGACCATTTTACAAATAAATTCCATACTACCTACTTACATTCTAGTAATTGTATGGCTTTTGAAAGATCATTTCTAATTTTAACCTTTTCTAGAAAGATTTCATACATTTTTTCAAAAACAAAATAAATAATATATTTTTAGAAAGGAATAACCAGGTTTACAATCATTTACATATTCACACACACAAGCTTTTACATAAGACTTAAACCTTTAAAAATTACTTTTAGAAACTAATAGCCATGTAAGTTCATCCCCAACTTATAAAGAAGGATTTTGAAGCAGTAAGTAAGATACTAGCTACTAAGCTAGATTACAGCTCTCTAATCCAAGAAAGGTTTCTAAGCTTAAGGCTTTTCATTTCCATTCTAGTATTGCCAAATATTTTTGTGTTCCTCGATTTCCAAAAAGAGTAGATTGTGCATCCCAAGCCACCATAAGAAGATAATGATTATCCTTAGACAACTAATTAGAAGCCTAGTCATGATATCTAGTAACTTAATTTCATCGTAAAAGAAGCTAAAAGTATATTACACACTCAACCAGAACACTTTATCAAATGCATCACAGAAAATGTGGTTAATGGATTTTGAAGCTTGTATATAAGGACAACAATGAGAGTTGACTATTGAAATCCCTTTAAGTTTGTTTAGTATCTTATTGAGAATAGTAATCCATGATATAAAGGAGACTCTATGTGCTCCGTATTTTTTCTACACTAATTTGTACCATGTCACCTTTAGGTAGAGTGGCATTAGAAGGTCATGATAGGATTTCATAGTAAAGGAACTAGAAGGGTATCTTAACTATATAATTTTATCTTCCTTAGAAGAGAAATGACTATGTATAGGATTGCTAGCCTAAATTATGCTACTTCCCCTACTATTAGAGTCCCAAGCATACCTATTTATGATGACTTTAACCTTAGAATTATTAGGAAAAGACAATATAAAGCTACTGAAGAAAGGTATGAGATATAGATGACCATCATTACACCATTTGTAATACTGGAGCTAGGAGTCACCATTGTCTGTAACAATTTTAATTTCATTTTTCATTATAGATATGAATTTTAATAGTTGTAGCATGGACTAAAAAGAGTTACTTCTAGAAGTTCTATAGATTTTAACCTTTTCTAGAAGTTCTATAGATTTTTACCTTTTAAACAATTGCTATAAATCTATTTAATCTATAGGGAATATGGATTTGTAATAATTCTCTATATTTTCTAAGCAATAGAACCTTATTCAACATAGAGATAGGGGTAATACCTAACCCACCATAAAACTTAGGTAAATAGACATTTTTCCCATTTAACTTTAGCATAGGGCTTTTTTTAGGTATCCCCTGACCATAGTAAGTTCCTTCAGAGCTTCTTAATATCTTTGGTAATCTTTTTAGGCAACATTAAATGGGATAGCTAGTAGACATAAAGAATTATGAGGACTGATATAATAAGGTGCATTCTACTTGCAAATGAGAGATTCCCATTGGACTAATGACCAAATTTTCTCATTAACATATCATAAGGATCTCACACATAGCTCACCATAAATGTCTAATAATTTTTTAAATTTTACATTATTTGGTTGTGTTGTTATTGTTATATTATTTGCTTGTGGTTAAGAGTACATTATAATAGAGCAACAAATAAAATTTCAATAAGTTGTAAGCATGATAATAAACATAAAATATAAATTGAATTAGGTAGATGATAAATGTCTTGAAATGATAGGAGATTGAGTCAATAAAACTTAAAAGAAGAATATTGTACTAAGAAACATTTCTCCAAACATCAAGCATATTTTTTGACCAATACTTAACTAGCCTTTGGCATCTATGCACTCTCTACCTAAAATTGTAGGTAATAATAGAGTCAAGAAAACACCATATAGCAAAACTTAAAGTTTCTCCTAAACTTTAAATAGCATATAATTATCCAAAGCTCTTTTGTACAGTTCCATTGATTAAAATGCATGTTATATAATAGAAGGGGAATTACTATGTGCAATCATGAAGTTTATCCTCTAAAGGATGTTTTGAAACCATCAACTTAAAGATGTATGATGGTATGATTTGTACTCGATGGAGGGATCGAATAAGAAATTATTTTCTACCATGATATTGGGTGCAAAAATGAAATTTCAAAAAACTTTTGAAGATAATTTAAGGCATGCTTATACTTCTAAAGGGAGTGAAGATAAGAGTAAACTTATATGATTTGAAAGGAGAGACGTTGTTTGAAGTAAAAGCATCAGTCATTTTAAATAGTTCAAATAAAAAATCTTCAATTATATGACACCAAAAACTTAGACATATATCTAAACAAAGAATGAATATATTTATTAAGAAAAAGGTACTCCCTAGGTTTACATGAGTATCACTATCCTTTTTGAACATTGTGATATAAGTACGTAACATCATGTAAATTTTAACACATCAAATTCAATAAGTAAGGTTATTTTTTAAATGGTTCATTATAATATGTAGCAAGCAATAGTTTCATCTCTAAGAGAAGCATAGTACTATATCTATTTCGTTAATAATTAATCTAGGAGTTGTTGGACATACCCTAGCAAAAGGAAAGCATACGAGTTCGTAGTCTTCAAAGTTTTTAAAGTGGATATTAAGTTTGATTATGGTAACAAGATCAAAAGCTTAAGAATGAATAATAAGGAGAATTTACTAAAGGTGAATTTGATCCATTATGAAAGCAAGAAGGTATCAAAATAAAGTGATAAGGCAAATGAACATGACTTTGTTAGAAAGAAGAAATGTATTGTTGAGAACTACAAGTTTAGATAAGGCATTCTTAGTAAAAGTAGTCAATATTACATGTTATATGGTTAATCAGTTTCCATCAACTACGATAGATTTTATGACACTAATGAGATGTGGATTGAAAAGTCAGTGGATTGTTTAACCCCCATATGAAGTAAATCACACGTTAATATAGAATTCACGTACAATATACAAGATACACAAGAAGGGGTTGAATTGTGTATTCTTTTCGTGAATACAAAAACTTTAATATATCTTGTTAAGAACTTTTCTAACTGTTAAAAGGATACCACAAAAGTTATACAAAAATAGTTACCTAGTTAAATCGCAAATAACTTCTATATACTTGTCTAAAAACAAAATAGAATAAAGTGAAAGGTTAGAAGATAGACGC
>JAOQMS010050933.1:0-29656 GCA_027563885.1 Erythroxylum longipes | reverse complement strand
GTCAGCTATTTCTGCACACTCACACTAAGAAGCATGACGGTGTGACATTCGTCAACAATCGTTGTAGAGAACTCAATATATGTGAAATTTATGGTTTAATATTAATAATGCGTAATAATTATCACTTAATAATATAAACATTGCTTTCTGATATGACCAAATACAAGAATGTATTGAACAGCAGTCTCAGCAATTTGAAGATGTTGATGAAACTGAAACTTATCTTCGTACAGTGGGTGGTAGGGATTGTCGTGGGAGGATATTCGACTTAGGTTCATTTGCGTACACATGTTATTTGTAATCCTCCATGTCCAGTACATCAGCATCTTGTAGGCATTCCACCACCAATGAAGTGCAAGAGTTTCGAGGCACAATGCAGACATTGGCGCTTTAGTTGCAACAGTCGATGAAACAGCATCAACTGTCGATGCAGTATATCGCTTAGCTCCGCAAGGAGATGGATGAGATGAAGGGTAAGGGTGGCACCTCATCGCACTAACCAGAGCATCCGCCGTCTCTAGATCAATAGTGCACTTTTGGTTATTTAATTTGTATTAGAAATACTTATTATGTACAATGTAATGTTTTTATTATCAATTAAGATATTTTAACTTTTGATCATCAACAAAAATTTCTATTTAAGCAAATTAAATGTATACTATAAATTTATAACTATTAAAATTATGCATTAACCATAATTTAAATATACTAACGGTATATATTATACGTTTAAAAAAATATTGTTGTTAATTTACCGATGGAACAAATTCTGTCGGTAAAGTTATCTACGTTTAATGATGGAAGTTCAATTCGCAAATCTGTCAGTAATCACTTTTACCGACGAAATAACGTATCCGTCGGTAACCTTCTACCAAATTTACCGACGGTAAATTTCTTATCGTTAGTATATCTACCGACGGAATACAACCTACCATCGCTAAAGTTTACCGACAGTAAGTGACAGAATAAACCGTCGATATATTTACGGACGGTAATAACTATAACGTCGGTAAAGTTACCGACGGTCAAGTTATTACTGTTAGTAAATATTAGCTACTGTGATTTCTACGAAACCTTTGTCCGTCGGTAAAGTCCGTTGGTAATACGTCTTATCGACGGAATATTTATGTTTTCTGTCGGTAATTTCTACTGCAAAATCACATTTTTCTTGTAGTGTTAGAAACGTCAGCAATAATAAAATCACTAAAAATAATAGTCATAGCAACAAAACAGTAGTAATAACAACAAAACAGCAACATCAGATTGTAAAACACTAAGCAGCTACAGAACTACACTAACAAGCACACAGATAATCATTGAAAACAATTTCTCCGCACATTTATAGATGCAAAATCATTAATAATAGTATCAAGATCAATCTTGTCCAACATATCCTTCTCGATACATAAAATAGCCAAATCATTTAACCTTTATTGTGACATTGTACCTCAAGTAGGTTTTCAATAATTTTAACTTCAAAAAACTTATCTCAACTAATGCTATAATCATAGGTATAATCAATAGGACTCAATAAGCAATTGAAACATTTGGATAATAATCTACAATTTTAACAAATTTAATAATTTCAATTGATGGCATTAACTCATTTGGAAAAGTTATTTGCAACACTTTTAATTAAAAAAATGATCTTCTAAGTTCACATTTGGCACATTATTATGAGAAAAATTAGTTGCAAAATTAGTGCAACATTCCCTTAGTTCATTATCATCCAATGATCTTAACTTCTTTAAATCAAATAAGAATTTAAAAGAAATTCCAAATGTTATTAATTGCTCAAGTCTATTCTTTAATGAAACAATCGTCATATTCACAACAATTAGAAAGTAACTAACTCTAAAAAACTCCTTAGCTAATTATATTTCTCCATTACGATCTTTTTCATCAAATTGTCTTTCCCTAATAGTACAACTTATATTTAGAAGTATAAATTCTACGTTCATCTCATATGCAAGGATTTTGATAATATTCATATTAGAGACAAACCCTTTGATTCTATATTTCTTTAAAAATACCATCACATCTTCTAGTTACTTCGTAGTAGCGTCAATATATATAGATTTATACTATAGCTTTTTACTCACTATGATAATAGCAAATAAAATATCATACCAAATAATCATACCAAGTAAAAACTCAAAACTCTTAAGTGCATTAATCAAACTTTCCTTTTCACTCTTTAACTTGGCATCATCACAAGATCTAGATAATTCCAACATAGCTAATCTTATTTGAGGAGATTGAAATATAATAGCTTTAACACTTTATTCTACTCTACCAACGAGTATTGGATAATGATTCACGACTATATCAACACTATTCTTATGTTCTTTAAGTATTTCACTAAGATGCTTCGAATCTCTAAATTTATCATTTGCTTTGTTATTTGATTTGACCAACTTATAACAAAAAACAAAATTTTATCCATACATTTAGAATAAACCAACCATTTTTATCACTAATCTCTCTATTACTTAATTTTCTATAATAATAAAAATATGAAAAATGTCGAGAAGTATGACTTAAAGGAAATACAAGATTCAATTGCCTTATAGGACCTTTTTCAACTAAATGTTCCTTGCTTTATATCAAGATTATATCAATTTTTAGGATCATAAATATCCAATGGAGGGATTAATTGCTCATAAGTCCTTAAATTTCTAAGTTGGATACATTTAGTACATGATCATGCTCACTCAAATTACTAACATTCTTATAAATATGAACCTCATCACTTAAAATTCCATTAGGCTATGTTTGGTTGGACGTAAGGTTTATAATAGAATGAAATGAAATGGTAATGGATATAATATTAGAAAATTGTTGTTTGGGAGGGATGGAAGGGTTCATAATGTAATATAGTGAAATGTTATTTGGATAAAGGACTTATAATGTAACATAGTGTAAAGTTGTTTATCATTTTACATTCCATCATGAACCTCTCAAATTAGAGGGTTTTTTTTTATTTTTAATGTTTATGATGGAATGAGATGTAATATAAAACCCTCCTCTTCCATTCTATTCTATTCCATTCCATTATAAACCCCCCTCCAAATGATAGAATAATATTACATTCCATTAATAAACCCCCAACCAAATATAGCCCTAGGTAATTCAAAATTACCTTTGCCTAATTCCTTAGGATTTTCACTAAAGGAACTTACTCTTTTACAAATTTATTAATAGCTCCTTTTTGGGATTTTATTGACTATTCTACTCACTTTTTTTTTCTTTTTTCACTTCCAAACAAAGGTTTTTTTAGTCAATATCATATAAAAAAAGAATATAACATAATTGGAGTAGAAAAAAAACAAAAACACCTATATAAAACTGAAAGGCATCCCTTTCACCTTCTTCTCCTCTTCGATGTTTTTGAAGGCACCAAAGTTCAAGTGTCCAAATCTCACGTGCCAATGCCATGCTTCCTCCTTTATTATAGCCTCTAAACACTTTACACCAAGTGTATTGAAATTCAATGCAAACATTCTATTCCTTGATATAGCGCATTGGCAATCAATATGCCATTTTGATCTTGAAGCCAAAGATAATTATTTTTCATGTGAGTATCATACCCTTTTTCCAAAAGTTGCTCCAAGCTTAAAATATTTCTTTTTAACTTAGGCACATAATAAACATGATTCATAATCTTATGGCTGCCATCTTTGGAAGAGATGAGAATTATACCTTTGCCTTCAATTTGAATTTTTGATAAGTTTGCAAAAGATACATTGTGCAGTGCATTTTCATCGAGCTCCATAAACTTTTCCTTTAGTCCACACATACAGTTGTTTGCACCATTATCTAAATACCATGAGCTCTTGTCATCTTTCTCTCCCTCCTTGAGTGCTAACAACAAAGTTTATTCATCTTCTTCCTTACCACCTACAAGATTAGCTCTTGCCTCACCATTATTCAAGGAACTATGGCATTCCCAAGAATAATGGCCAAACTTATGACAATTGTAGCACTCAATGTTGGATTTTTAATACCTCCTTTCATTTATATTCAAATTATAACCTCGTCCTCTACCTCTTGCACTTCCACAAGCTCTACTTGATTGAAAATCTCTCGCTCCATCATTGAATCTATCTTGGTTACCTCTTCCTCTTCCACTGTGGCCACGTCCATAACCTAGTCCTCTTCCTCGTCCATGACATCGCTGACTTTCTCCTCTATTTTTATTCAAACAGGCCTTAGCTTTGAGAGCTTTCTCCAATGTTTCTCTTTATCTTTTATTAATCTTATCTTCATGGGCTTACAAGGATCCCTCTAGTGGCTCAATAGTCATCTCTTCTAAATTTTTCAATTTTTCAATAGAACAAACCACATAGTCAAATTTTAGAGTGAGGGTTCAAAGGATCTTCTCCATCACACAAACATCCTCCACCATCTCTCCCTATTTCTTTATTTGATTAGTTATCGTCTTTACCCTCGAGCCATAATCTGAAATTGATTCAGATTCCTTCATCTTCATTGCTTTAAAATCTGTTCTTTGAGATTGAAGCCTTACTTTCCTTACCTTCTCCACTCCTTAAAAAGACTTTTGAAAGATCTCCCAAGCTTCTTTTAAGGTAGTTGCATTAGCCACCTTTTCAAACATTGAATCATTCAAACATAGGTAGATGATGGTGAGGGCTTATCGATCCTTCTGCCTTGTCTTCACCAATTCATTTCTTTCATTTTGAGACAAAGCTCCTTCATCTTTTAATTTCTCATACCCCTTCTCTATTATCTCTAATGCATTATGTGAGCCTATCAAGGCTTTCATTTGAAGACACCAATTCCCATAGTTATCCTTTGTAAAATGAGATATTGGAATAAAACCATATCAAAATTGCCATATCTCACTCTTTTTCTCACAACTTATTCACTCTATTATTTTTCACATGCACTTTAAATTTTTTCTAAACTAACCTATGCTCTAATACCACTTTTTGGAAGGTGGAAGAGTGAATTAAAGAGGATAATGTGTCAGTCAAATTTTTGGCTTACTTAAAATGCTTGATACAAGAGGTATTTATAGGGAGCTTAGGATTACTCTAGAACTACTACTTAAATGCCTAACAATTTTCTACCCTACTAATTTATTAAATACTCTCTAGAAAAATCTAATGCTTTAGGTATTATCTATTCATAAGACTATTCTAGAAATAAATCCTAGCCATACATTTTAATTCTAGAATAAAAAGATATTTTTCAAGAGAACTCTAGAAACTGTAAAGTTCAAATTATATTTATAACAATAGACATATAACAGAACCTAGAGTTGCGAAGTGGAGGTACTGGGAAAAACCAGTTCAGGGTTATTTTAGGATAAATGCGTTATGACTTTGACCATTGCATTAAAATTTTTTTGGGTATGAATTGCCTATACGTTCACATGTTGGTTAAAAGAGTCAAAATATGTTAAGTAGAAGGGGATGAACTTCCCTTGTGCATTACAACCTTTATTTATAATGAATTACATCAGTATATACAACCAAGACTCTTGTATACAAAACAGAAAAAACGCAGAGAAGGAATCATGTATACAAAACATAATTCTATGACAGTTTATACAATAACCCAAAAATAGATAAATAATAAGAAATATTAGAAACTGGGAGATTTGTTACGTGAAGGTATCTTAACACCCTCCTACAAACTTGAGGAGGAGAACTCAAGTACATTAAGTTTGGAGCGAAGAGTAGTAAACTACTTCGAAGTGAGAGCCTTCGTGAGAATATCATGATATTGGTCATTAGACGTCACATATTTAACTACAAGATCACCACGTTTTACTTGTTCCTAAACAAAATGATGGTCAATTTGATTATGCTTGGATTGTTTGTGGAACACCGGGTTAGTTTTCATAAATCGAGCATTAAGATTATTACAATCCCA
The DNA here is from genome assembly GCA_027563885.1 of Erythroxylum longipes. Lineage (NCBI taxonomy): Eukaryota > Viridiplantae > Streptophyta > Magnoliopsida > Malpighiales > Erythroxylaceae > Erythroxylum > Erythroxylum longipes. Next base: position 23,755 of record JAOQMS010050933.1, on the reverse strand, counting down.
TGACGTAATGGTATATGAAGTTCACGTAAAAGTTGTTGTACCCAAACAATTTCTACAGTAGCTGAAGCTAGAGCTCTATATTCAACCTCATTGCTTGAACAAGCTACAACCCGTTGCTTCTTGGATGACCAATTGATCAAGTTGCTATCAAAATAAACACAATAACCCTCTGTGGAATGATGAGGGTCGGGGTCCTCAGCGCAATCGGCGTCAGAAAAAGCCATAAGATGTGGGTTATTAGTAGGACGAAAGAATAACCCATAACGAAACGTTCCTTTAAGGTAATGAAGAATATGCATGACAGCTTGCCAGTGATTGATGATAGGCTTACTCAAAAATTGGCATGCTCTATTTACCACATATGAAATGTCAGAATGGGTTATTCTTGCATATTGAAAAGCGTCGACGACACTCTGGTATAGACCAGAATCAATCATGGCTTCCCCTGAAATTGTGAGTCGAGAACCACTTTTTTTTGGAGAAGAGACAGGCTTAGCATTATCCATCTTTTTCCGTTGGAGTAGATCCATGAGATACTTAGATTGAGATAGGCAAAGACCACCAGAAAAATGTTGAACCTCAACACTAACAAAATACTTAAGCTCTTCCAAATCCTTTAGTAAGAAGGCTATATATAGGTCATGAATAAATGTATTGACGAAGTCATTGCCATTACTTGAGACCACTATATCATCGACATACACCAGAAGGTACATAAGCCAAAAACTGTGAGAATGAACAAATAAAGATGAATCAGAGTAACAGCTTCAAAAACTATATTAGAGAAGAAAATCCTTCAATTTAGTGAACCATGCCCTTGGTGCTTACTTAAGACCGTATAAAGCCCTATTTAGACGACAAATAGGATCAAGAAATTGGGAGTTCACAAAACCTTATGCTTGTTTAATAAAAACAGTCTCTGAAAGCTCGCCATTAAGGAAAGCATTATTAATGTCTAGTTGTTTCAAAGACCAACCATATGTAAGAGCAATAGAAAGTACCAGACGAATAGTAGTGGGTTTAACCACTAGACTGAAAGTTTCAAAATAATCAACACCGGCCTCTCGATTAAAACCCTAAATCACATAGCATGTTTTGCATTGCTCGATTGAACCGTCTGTAAGCCTTTTGATCTTATAAACCCATTTTCCTCTGATGATATTGACATTGGACAGGTGTGGCATTAAGTTCTACATGTCATTTTGTAGAAGAGCCTGATATTCCATTTCCATGGCAGCACACCACTGGGTAAGTTTAGAAGCCTTCGTAAAGTATGATGGCTCTTATTTTATAGGGGTAATAAGAGGAAGAGGGTATCTTGTAATTGTGAGAGCTTTATAATATGGGCGTCTAAGAGGTTTTAAGGATTGAGTATGGGATAGGGTAGTCATGGAATGAGAGCTATTGCTTGAGGGTCAGAGGTGTTTGAGATGGGGTGGCAGTGTAAGGGATTGAGAAGTGTAGACCGAATAGCTGGAAGATGAATCTATAGGGGAGGTAGAAGATGGCGAACAACTGGGAGATGGAGTAGGTGAAATGGATATATTAATGGGTGGAATAGTATATGTAGACAAAGTGGGACATTGAGAGGCGAGAGGACATGGAGACAGACAAGAAGTGGGGACCTCTAATGCAACTTGTAATGGGTAGAGGGAGATAGAGACAGTGGACCTAGATGAAAAGGAGTAGTGTTGCTTAATTCATTGGAGATACAAAAATTGCTTCTCATCAAAGACAACATGTCTTACGATATATATGGCGATTGTTAGAAGGATGAAAGCATTGATAAGCTTTGTGTTTGGAGCTATATCTAAGAAAAATGCATGGCTAGGATCGATACTCAAGTTTGTTTTTATTACATGGATGAAGGAATGGATAGTATAATCATCCAAAAGATTTCAAAAAATGATAATCAGGTGCCCTCTTGTATAACATCTAATAAGGAGATTTGTTTTATAAAACAGGAGTGATCAACCTACTTAGCAAATATACCATTGTAGAAAAAGCATATTCCTAAAATGTAAGGGTAGAGAAGCTTGAGCTACAAGAGCTGATCCTTTGTCAATAATATCTCTATGATAAAGTTCAGGAGCACCATTTTTATCTTGAGTATATGGTCTGGAAAGACAATGCTCAATTCCCAAATCATTGAAAGAGAAAAGATTATGATATTCCCCACCCCAATCAGTTTGTAGTTGTTTTATTTTGAAACCAAATTGTGTTTTAATAATGGCATGAAAATGTTTAACTATGCTATATGCCTGAGATTTGGTTTTCATAAAATAATCCACATAAACTTGGAGCAATCATTATGAAATTGAATGAAATAACCATTGCCATTATTGGAGGTAATAGGAGCTGGTCCTCGTACATCAGAATAAACTAGTTGAAATGGAGATTCAGAATGAACATGAGAAGTAGACAAATAAAGACAATGACTCCTTGCCTATTTGAGAAAGACCACAAATAGGCAATTCTTTATTTGAATCTAGAGGAAGATTAAAGTTATAAACTATTTTATGGACTACTTTTGACCCGGGGTGTCCAAGATGATTATGCCATTCTTGGAATGAAGTTTATTCACCACCTAGAGCATAACAAAAGGCATTTTTAGAAGAAGACATAGATGGGTCATTGGTCAACTTATATAATGTAACATCCCATTTTCATACTAAGGGTTAGAACCGTATATTTCTGTAATTGAGAAATAGCACTGAGAGATTATAAAAAAATGCATTTCATGCTTATGCATAATGATAGCATACACACACACACGTGAATATTGATTTTTGCACACAAATGATTGTACATGCATTCATTGACATTTTCGAGGTATAATTGAGTTATAAATGTGATTATAATTGGATTTGTGAATTATATGTGTTAAAAATTGATTTTTGAGAGTATAAGCATTGATTTAGAAATTTTGGAAAAATTTGAGAATTTTCTGGAATTTTGGGGTATTTATGGACTAGGAAAAATGTCAAGTGGTAGGACAAATGTTAAATGGTAGTAAAAATAAATATCAAATGGTAGTAAAATTATTTAAAAGTGATATTTGGATTTAATGACATATGTCATTGAAATTTGGAGATAATTGGACTAGAAATTGGAAGTTGATTGGACTAGTTAATGAAAGAACTTCTTCTAAACTAATGGGAATTGGACATGTGGCAAGTGACACTAGAAATTATGTCACTTGCCACACCATGCATATAATTCAAGACTCTCTTATATGAAAGACCCATTTAATTTTTGCCTTTCATTCTTGTTTTTCTTCTTTTCTTCAACACTCTTCTTCTCTTCTTCTTTATTCTTCTTCACTTCCACGATGCTCTCTCCACCATCATCAAAGTTGAAGCTCACTTTCACCCTTCATTTGCTACCATCATCTTGCACTCTCTCTCTCTCATTCCTCACAAAAACCCAACCCTACCACCTTAAAGGATGATGGACGTGGGTTGTATGGAGAGCTAGGGCTAAGTGAAAATTTTGAAGATTTTAAGCTAAACCAAGTAAGTTATGCTTTAAATATCATAGGTTAGTGTAAATGGTGTATGAAAGTGTATGAAAATGTGATAAATGAATGAATGATTTTTGCCTTGTTTTGTATTGATGATGGGTTAGAGCTAACATGATCATAAAAATGGGGTTGGAAGAGTGATGATTTGTTGATAATTGATAAGTTGTTATCGAGATGATTTTTGAGATAGAAAGGTCATTATAATGAATGTGTATATGATATGTTTTGTTTTCGGTATATATGACCCAGTATGGATTTTGAATTGTATATAGATGATATTGAACTGTAATTGGGGTATAAATGAAGAGGAAATGATGTGGATATAAGTTAGAAATGATAGACTAAGCAAAAGAGATGAATTACGATGAAATTGATGATGAGAAGTGCTGGAAATATGTTAGATGTAGTGTTTCTACTGAACATGCATATGAAATTTAGAAATATCTTGATCTACGGATATCCAAATAGGATTATTATTGATTTATATTAAACTAGAGACGAATGGATATAATTGTCATGAAGGAATCGGGTTTGAATTCTATCTTTAAGAGTTTTAAATTTTGTCTTGAAGTTAAGTTTCGGATTATGTCTCTGTTTCTGAACAGCATGTAGTAAATTATGTATAACTTTCAGTTTAATAGTCTAAATTGTATGGAATTTAGTTTTTTAGAAACCTAAGACATATGAACATTTTTTTAGAAGAAGGTATTGCCAAAAAATCTCATTTTCTAGGTCATAATGGTCATACAAAACTGACCTGAAAAAGAGAGTTGGAAAGCTAGAAAAGGAGTTCTGTTTACTACTTTCTATGAAAGTTTGTTGCGACCAACTCTTTGGTTCGCCGCAGCCAACTTATAGGATTTCTCTCAGGAAAAGTTTTCCATGGCTAACTCCTTGGTTCACCGCAGCCAACTTGCAAGCTTTTACGAGGATTCCTCTTGGGAAAAGTTAACCACAGCCAACTCCTGGCTTCACTGCGGCCAACTTTCCTGCACAACTTAAACATGCTTCGGTATTTTGATCATAACTTTTTCTATAGTTATCTGAATGGAGTGATTCTTGATTTGGAATAACTAGAGACATAGGGATACATTTTTTCTGAAGAAATTGAATTTTAATTCTATCTATAGAATTCCAGAATCTGACTTAAAGATGAGCACAGAATACTATTTCACTTTAAGAATAGTCTGAATTATTTGGAGTATAACTTTTGGAATACTAAACCAAATTGAATGATATAGGTGTCATTAGAAACTTAAGAGATAGGAGAACACTTTTATAGAAGAAAGTGTTGCTGAATTACTACATTTTTCTAGTTAGAGTGATCATGGAAAATTGACCTGAAAGTTAGGAATTTTGGAAATGTTATAAGAAGAAATGAGAGTTGGATACTGTAAAGAGCAATAATGCTAAAAATTAAATGACGAGTAATTGAGTTTTACAAAGAGAATGTGAATAAAATGTGAAATTTGATAATATAACTGAGATTTTCATTGAGCATACATTGTACATAGTCCATATACATATTTGTGTATAAATGAATACTTAAGATTGTGCAAAGTTGTAATGCGTGTGCAATGCGTGTATTGCATAATGTTGATGTGCAGGACAAACATCTGCATCCAAGCGTTTCTGGATCATGGAAGCTAATGCTAATCTGGAGCGTACTATGAGTTGACCTAAATGGTCTTACTTATTGATTGTTCTGTTTGTATTATGTATTGAATGATTTTGCAATGTGAATGTGATTATTCTGATTTCCGGACATTGAATGTCTGAGGAGTTTGATAAATGTGAGAATATTGAAGTGCTCCTTGTATGTGAATTTGATGAAATATGTGATATTTAATTTGATTGTTAAATATCAGACCTAGTTTTGAAGAAACATGTGAATATGCATATGATTGAAAACATGTTTCTCAACATTTATATTGAATGCCGAACCACGGTCCGATGATGAATATGAAATTAAATGTGAATTCGAAAGCATGTGATAGACTGAAATTATGTGAATGTGATGCATTCCATTACATGAATGCATGAAATATAAAGGAAGTTGTAACTGGAGTAGCCACTGCAAAAGAGCTTATAGCTCAGAATGTGAAAAAGAGTTTAAAGCTCAGATTGTGAAAAAGAACTAAAGCTCAGAAAGTGTATAAGAGCCAAAGGCTCACTATGTAAAATGAACCCGATATCTCCAACGGATACAGGACAGTTATCAATGAGCCCGGTATCCACAATGGATACGGGATAGTTATAGGCACTTGGTCACAGCAAAGTAATAAATGAAAGTGAGTCTCATATGCATTGCATTATAAGTGATATGTGTATTTTAAATGATTGAAATGATTAATTTGCATGCCCTGAATATGATCCTATATGTTAAATAAAGTGATGTAAATTATGTGAAAATATGTGAACTATATGTATTATGTGATTGATTGAGCCATCAAGGATGGTCACTCATTGAGTTCGCAAAACTCATCCAAAATTTGCAATATTTTTTCGGGCTCCAAAGAGTTACCCCATTAGGCTAACAGGAGTATAGCCACTGCACCCAAGTAAGAGATAGAGGTCGGGATCAGTTCACATCTATATTAATATTTCCTTATTTTTGTATCAAAATATGTATTCGCAAGTATTTTACAATGTGTATGTAAATGATTTCGTAATGTAATGGTTGTGACATTGTGTTTGAAAATGTTTATGAATAAAAGTGCGCCCAATTTATTTATTGAATTTTCTCAATATGCATGCATTGTTTTAAAAGAAAAAGAAATTTCTGTATTGAATTTGATTGACTGACTGTTCTAGCATGCCACCCTCGCGGGGTACATAATCGGATATCACTTAAGAAGTCAGGTACATGTCTTACGAGAGTGGGTTGCTACATATAAGCCACGATCAAGCATTCCCCGCAACATTACTTTTCCCTTCATTTCCGTGATAAAATAGACATTAGGAAAAAAAATTCATGGAAACATGATTATCACGAGTAAACTGACATACACATAAAAGGTTTTTAGTGATTTTTGGGACATGTAAAATATTTGTAAGAAGTAAAGAATCACCATGGCCTTTAAGTAAAGAGTGCCCAATATGCAAAATAAAAAGACCCATACCATTGCCAACTTCAAATTTGATCATCACCATTAAACTCTAAGTAGACTGAGAGATTATTTATATTTACTTTAAGTTGATTAGTGGTGCTAGAGTCAACATATCATGAGGGATCTGATGGAGTGTTGGATGAAGTAATAAGACCAGAGAACTTTGATGGCTTTTCAAAAGTAAATGCATGGTTGAAACGATTGAAGCACTTAAGAGCTGAATGTCCAGACTTTGAGCATATTTGACAAACTAGTTTAGTTTTATTGAAGCCATTTTTCTGAGGTCTAGATTGATCACAGATAGAAGAGTTCCCTTTAAAAATATTAAGTTTGATTTTATTATGATAAGGAAAATTCTTACTGTGATTAACCCTTGAAGATTTTTTCTATGAGGTGCCTTTTAGTGCAACATTAGTTGACATTACAACCCTCTTTGAATGTTTTATTTTCTCCTCCTCTTGAAGCAGGATGCCTAGTAATTCATCCACACACACTAACTCAGCAAAAGTATTACTAGACGTATGGGAAGAAGATTAACTCTCACCTAGCCCATGAAGAATGAAGTTTATAAGATCATCCTCGAATATACGATTTAATATTGCAGGGAGTGTGTCTGCCATTGGTCTTTTTTGTTCAACATATTCAAGGATTGACATAGATTCTTTCTCCATTGTTTGAAGATGCCATCTAATTTGCATCACTCTAGCTCGTGACTGTGATTGAAAAATTCTCTTAAAAGTCACCCACGCATCTCGTGCAATTGATGCCTTTGTAATGTAGTTGAGTATATGCCCAGTGATGGTACTTTTCAGCCATAAAAGGACAAGTCTATCATTTTTTCTCCAAGCAAGAAATTCAGGATTTTGTCTAGGTTATGGTTGTTGACCTTCAATGGCTTCAAGGATTTGGACTGGTGGAGTCATTATGTCTCTAGTGACAAAGCCATCTAACATAAAGGCTTCGAGTGTAGATAGCAAATTATTACTCCATAGGAAGCAGTTTTCTCTCTCTAGCTTGATAGATAAGGTGGGAAAGGAGGTTATTCCTAGTATGTGAGAGGTAGTGAGGAGGACGTTTGTGTTTGGGTTAGCTATGGACGTTAGTCTTGATAGCTCTAATAATATAAAAGAGTTAAAATATGTTGAGTGGAAGGGGATGAACTTCCCGTCTACATTACATCATTTATTTATAATGAATTACATCAGTATATACAACCAGGACTCTTGTATACAAAACAGAAATATGTTAGTCTATACAACAAACCCAAAAACAGAGAAGGAATTGTATATACAAAACAGAATTTTGTTACCGTCTGTACAATAACCTAAAAATAAATAAATAAGAAACAATATTTGGAACTGAGAGATTTGTTACGTGAAGGGATCTTAACATTGGTTTTTATGTTCAGTCTCTTTTTATTAATGAGCATTAGAAGTAGTTTGATTGAAGGTTTATTTAGAGTTAGAAACTTATTGCAGGTAATCTTAACTTGTTTGGTTTCTATGAAGGTATAGGACTAAGTAGTGCTAAAGTGACTTGGCCTTAATTATGTACAACGTTCATAGAAGTAAGCATATTTTGTTATCTTTTGAATATAATTTTGGGGTTATTCGACAAAAGGGGTTCTGTTTATTATGCACTTACTACTTTAGGAGTGTAATTTTCGAGTGTTTTCATGCTTGTGTATATAGTTTGTAAATCTTTAACTGATTGGTTAGTGGCAAGATTAGAGTTAGGCGGTTTGTTTCTTATTTGATGATAAACATATGCATAATTATACCTTGTGTTGTATACTAAATAATTGAAGTTTGTGAACCATCTAATGTTGAACTAATTTCACAAAATTTGGTGACTTAAGTTCCTTACACTTTTGCTTACATTATTCCTGGCTTTTTGATATCGCATTTTGCATTTTAAGCATCTTGTTTTAATGTTGCCTTGATCATTGGTTTTAAAGTCACTGGTAAGGAAGAATTGAGTGCTTCAAACTGTATCTGTTTGACTTTATGGACTTGCTAAGCTGTTTTGATGAAGAGGAGAAAATATATAGCTACCAAGAACTAAAAGTAATACCATTATATTTTTTTTAGTATTAACAACTATTATTGTGTGCACAACATAGGAGTAAAATGATTTCTATGTTCAGTGCACTACCCTTTGATAACTTGGTTATATTAGACTGAAAGGTTTTCTATTCAAAAGAAAGTTTCTATCATCCTTCTTAACATTTGCGTCAACCTCATATCATTTCATGCATATTCGAATGTTGCAGTTATCCGTATGTCTAATGTAAGTAGTTGTGGCCCCTACTTTGACTTTTTTTTTGATGTCATTACCTGCCATATCCAGTTTGACATTGGCTATATCTTTGATTTACTCAATTAATTTGGTGCATATTCATGTTTTTGTTTTTTTTAAAGTTAAAGAATAATATTAAGAATAATAAGTCAATACAAGTACAAGGATAACAAATAGATACAAAGGGACGACAACGTTTAATCAAGAGCATTTAAGCAAACCACAACGACGACGTTTTAGAACCACAACTTCTTCAGATAAAAGTAAGGCACAAAATCAAATCTTTTGACATAAATGGGGTAAGCACAGATCACGTCTTACCCCATTCACCCATCCTTACCAAATTAGGGTTGGGTGTCTGGCAGTTTTTGAGTAGGATATGGAGTTATAGTCAAAGGGTGTTTCTAAGGTCTCCTCTTAGACGTCCTTCCACCTTTTAGATCGGAGTTATTCTCATAGTGCTCAGAGTTAGCAGCCATATCTAAAGGGGAAGGACTTCATGTACCAGGTACCTTCATGTAAAGTCTACAATATACTCTTTCAAACATTATTTAGCCCTTTTTGCATGTTAATTAGTTGATTCTCCATGATGAGGTTAGATTAGGGCAAATTCTTTTTGATTTGGTATAATATAGTAGTTTCTCTCTAATTCCACCGATTAGGGAGTAGAGAACCTCCTTTCTGGAATGAGTGATATTTTGAAATCATCTATTGTTCGTCTCTTGCCGAATCTCCTTAATGGAGGAAGCGAAGGAGATGACATAAATATCTTCATTGTATCTAAGAGTATTGGTACTTAGGAGTTAGGTACTGCGATTCCGATGGAATGTTCCATTGGCCTCTTAGCAAGATGGAGTTAACTTTCGAATTGATAGGAAATCCATTCCAAAACTGAAGAGCTTGGGGATATCGAATTAGAGGGCCTTTACTTATCCAATTATCAAACCATAAATAGGTCTTTTCACCATTCCAACTTTACAAGACACCAAAGGTTCTAAGATAGTTCTTAGCTTCAAGAGTTGGATCAAAGGCCAAGAGAAGGAAGGTTTTATAAGAATATACCAAAGGCTAGATCCTTTTAGGATATAACTATAAAACCATTGGATCCAAAGAGATTTCTTTTATAATAGGATATTCCACAGGTTTTTGATCAATGCTGATTTATTAAAAGTGGCAATAAGAATTAATCATAATCCTCCTTTTTCTCTCCTTTTGCAAACTTCTAACCATTTAACCTTAGCAAAGTGACTGTCCAAGTTTAAGTTTCTCCACATGATCTTTTGAAAAGCTTCTCAGTGGTTTTGATAACACCTTTAGCTAGTGATATATTGGAGGACCAATAAATATGAAAGGAATTCAGGATGGATTTGATGAGCTGCTATCTCCCACCAAAAGAGAGAACCTTATGTGACCACATACCTAATCTTCCCTGTATTTTTTCTATCAAGGGAAAGCATTCAGAAAATTAAATTCTTTTTGTGGTAATGGGTAGACCCAGATAAGTTAAAGGAGTTAGCTTCCTACTCATCTCTATGATTATGGAGATACTATTTGCCATCATATTAGCACTAACAAAACTCAATTTTTGTAAGGTTAATCTCCAAACCTGAGAGGTCCTTAAATAAAGCAGATTCAACATGAGTAATTCAATAGATTTACTATGGGCCTTGGAGAAAAGCAATACATCATCCACAAAACATAAGTTGATAAGCCCTACCCTCTTGCATTTACTATGAAATTTGTAGTCCTTGCTATTACCCACGTTCTATTGGATCAAATGACTTAGGACTTCCATATATATGATGAAGAGATATGGGGAGATGGGATCACCTTGTCTCAAACCTCTTGCACTCTTGAAGATATCAGTTGGGGTACCATTAACTAGAATAAAGTAAGTTGGAGTGGTGATACAAGCCTTAACCTAGCTGACAAACTCATTAGGGAGACCTAAAAGTCTTAAGGTCTGAAGGATAAAATCCCATTCCACATGATCGAAAGCTTCCCTGAAATCCACTTTTATGATATAATTAAGGGGACTATTCTTCCTTTGATACCCTTTCATCAATTCTTGGACAATAGAAATATTATCCCTAATTCTTCTACCATGTAAGAAGGTACTTTGATTATCAGAGATCAAAGAATCCAGAACTAGTTCCAACCTATTTGCTAAGATTTTAGAAATAACCTTGTAAAAGAAGTTGGTGTATGCAATAGGCCTATAGTCATCCAATGAAGAAGAACAAGAGGATTTGAAAAAGAATTTTGAACATATTTCACCATCTTTTAACCAACTGACTTTGGCCTGTTGTTCCATAAGGCTAACATAATCCCTGGCTTTTGATAAATAAGACATCAAAAGAGTCTTCTCATCCAAACCTTTATGGAAAGCCTCAGAAAACCCATCATCATTAATCAACAGATTGTTAAATATGAAAGGACCTCTTTTACCCTGGTTTTGAAGAAGATTTCTCAATTTGCATAAACGTATGATCTGAGAATAATGGGTCAAGAAAAGAAGATACACTATTAGGAAACTATGTAATCTAAGCTTTGTTCACCAATGACCGATCCAATTTTTTCCTCAAAGCCCATCTTCCAAGCTGTTTGTTACTCTAGGTGTAAAAGTGACCCTGAGACTTTAGGTCAAAGATTTCAAGTTTATCGACATAGTCATTGAAGTCAGCTGAGAAGTTTCTCAGACTGTAATTCCCTTTAGTATATGAAGTAGAAATGAAGTGTCCACATAGAAGCCAAGCTCCATTGACAATATTCTAGAACTTTAATAAGCTTTCCCATAAAATTTTCCTCTAGAAAACATGATTAGCACCATAGATAAAACAGGAAAAGATATCAACATTTACCTGAAGAAATTTACATTTCAGGTGAATAGCCTGCATCTCTGTGACAAAATCATGGACATCCACCAAAGTGGGATCATATCCAATAATGATTTTGTAATGCAAATGTTTGTGTAAAATGTCTGGTATCCGAATACGATTGTCGAGCTCCAAAAACAGGGTCCGACAAATTCTCCCATACCTATAAGATTGATGGTTAGAGATAAATTTCCATCTAGAACCCAGTTTATTCAAAAGATCAAAATTTTCAAGTCTGATTTTAGTTTCAAAAAGAGCAAAAATACATGGTTTTATATTATAAACAAAATCCCTTAAAGCTGAAAGCTTTTTAGGGCAGTTGATCCCCCTCACATTCCATGTAATGATTTTCATAATTTAAAAGATTTTATTTTGGAGCCCTTCCCTTTGCTCCTATTGGATTTCCTTTTAGTTGTTGTCAAAAATTCCCAATAAGAGGATCATCATCCTTATTATCCTCTGGAAGAGAACTAATATTTGACATCTAATCAATACCCTTGGAATTGTCATTAGGGTTAATTGGTAGTTCATCCACCGTGTTCTCCTCACCCATACTGGTAGTTTTAGCATTAGTTGTAATCTCTATTGCTTTTTCCCCTCCAACATCTTCAACAAAGACTTCTTTCCCACCATCAAATGCAACCAATAACCCTTTCCCAGCACTTTGTAATTCCATTTCCTCATGTTGTTCGTCTGTATTGTTATAAATATATCTTCCTTAATCTGCCCATCCTCTTTGCTAATGATTCCGTCACCCATTAGCTCCTCATAGTCCCCCCTTTTAAAAGTTTTACCTATAGGGATCTATCTTTTATCTTGAGAAATAAGTGAGGGCTTCTAATGGTAATGGACGGACACATTATCCTCATAAAGAGATTCATTAAGTCCCAATCTCATAATAGGGATAGTTTTCGATAAACTGTTGGAAAGATCCATGTTAATGCATATTCTAGCATACCCCAACATCTTCCTATTCGTTGCATTATGATCCAAACAGAGGGGTTTACCTAGAAAACTAGCTATCATACTCAATCCTTTTGTTATCTAATATTCAAGAAGAACATTATAGAGATTTAACCACATTGGAACCAATCTCTTTTCCTTGCATTCAATCTAAAAACATGGCTGCCAAGGCTGCAAAAAGAGTAGAAAATTTGCCACATGCCATGACCCTTCTTCTACAACCTTTAACGCTTGAGCTTAGGAAGAAAAGATGAACATAATGTATTTGTCTTTAACCATTAATGCCTCTATAAAGCCTTTATTTTTCCATACAGATTGAGCCCAATTTTGAATTAACAGTAAATGCAGGTCTTTTGTCCCAAAAGAACCCTATGAGGGAGTTCTCCCAAGATTTGACACCTTCCTGTAGGATTTCCATATCTGGGGAGACAATAACACGACCATCGTCTATCTTAGGAGGGCATAAATGCAGAGAAAGATCTATGGAACCCCCTACCACCTACTTCCAAGTTCTCCTCACAGGAGAAGGAATAGTTAAAGAAGAAGAAGGTAAAGTTTTGGTTAAGGCTGTAGTGAAATGAGAGGATTATGCAACTGAAGATTGAGTTGCAGTAGAAGGTTGAGTATATTGGGGTAAAGGAAGGAGAGGTTTTAATGCCACTCTAGAAGGTGAGGGTGAGGGTGAGGGTGAGGGTAAAGGAGGAAAATCCTCCCTAAAATTGTTTTGGTTTGTAGTGAGTTGTGAATTTTGCAAAGTCTGCATGGTAAAATAGCCTTTGTTAGGGAACTAAAGTGGAAAGAGTAGGTTCTAAAAGAGGAAAATAGAGAGGACAGGAGGGTAAAAAGAAGGAGAAAAGACCTTGCAACCCTTATAGCAAGACAAAGGAAATGTCAAGATCTGAAGGAGATGATTGGATGAATGGTGAATGGTGAGGAAGAGTTTTAGTGAATGAAGAGAAGAAAGAGTGAAGAATGGTGTTAAGAGGAGAGCAGCAAGAAGCTAAGGAACTATTTAGGAATGAAGAAGATTTGTTGAGGGGTGAAAGCTAGAGGTTAGAGAGTTGACAGAGAACTTCTCTCTAACCCATTCATGTTATAAGGGAGGGAGTATCACAAATCTTAAATATGCTCTTCAGGTCTGCAGTGAGTGCGACTATATAAACCAATTTATCTCTTTAAATATACTCTCGTAGAGAATGAAGATGTCTTCCTTCAGACATTTTTATGGAAAAGCATTATATTAGGTATGTTTTTGGTTATGCAATCGTCTATTCAAACTTTTATTTGTCTTCATGGTGCGAGTTTTTATTTTATAACCTCATTTGCTTAATGTGTGTCATTTCTTAGATCAATTGTCTCAGCTGGGGAGATATTACGATCAGAAGACATAAATGTACAAGTCCAGAATTCAAATGGCTATTTGGGTGCAAGTAATTCAAATTTGTAGCTACTTCTTAAATCCTGCCACATTATCGTGTTTATAAAAGAAAAACCATTATGTTGTTTGTTTCATTTTGTATTCTAGTCTAGAACGATCAATTCCAACCTTATCTTTTCATTTTATATTGATGTACATACTGTCTTATTAGTGAAAGATAGGGTTAATCTAAACCTGTTAACAAGAATGTCCTTGCTTTGTCTTTTCTTACTTTTATGTTTTTTGCGTTGCTTGTAAGCTTTTATACTTTATATATTCTTTTATTGATCAAGTTGCTCACATGGTCATAGGCAGTGTGTTAGCTTAAGGTTTATTATTAATGATTTTGATAATAATCACATAATATTTTAAAATTCAAATTAGATATATTTCTTTGTACAATTAACGGTCTAATTCTCAAAAGGGAAATAAAACCATAGAAGAAATGCTTCCTTTCTTGTAGGAACCTTCCTAATGAACTTACCTTATTTATTTCATAATATCCGGAAGAATCTTGTTATCTTTGGATTTATTTCTTTTATTATTAATGAGTTAATTCTCAAAAGGAAATAAAATCATAAGAAATATGCTTCATTTCTTATAGGGACCTTCTTAATGAACTTACCTTATTAGAAATAGTTTATCCGAGAGGATCTTACTAATTATAAATGTCGTATATTAGCTCTGTGACTACTGAAAGATTTTTGGCAAAGATGACATCGAATTTATTCAGATTTAAATTCATCCAGTTAACTAAGGATGCAAGTGAAGCAATAGGCTAGTTAAAGGAAATGTCTACTTAAAGAAGAGCCACTACTTTTGCAAAAACATATTAGACTCTTGAATTACATCAACAATATCAATACTCTTGAAAGTCATATTTTTATCAAATCTCTTGCGCTTTAAAAGTGAAAATTCTTTTTGAGAGAGATCACTGAAGCTCATATCGAGCAAACTACATTTTTATTTGTTGAGAGCTTGTAGAGGCTAGCTAAATACTACTAGCTTGAAAGGTTGGAGAACCTTGAAAAATATATACTTATGAGCTTGAAGAGGCTCGTCAAATTACTACTTGAGATTTTAGTGAAACTCTTAAGTTTGATATTTAGAGACTAGACGTAGGCTTGAGTTGTAAGCCGAACCAGTATAAATCAACTGTGTCCTTCTTCTCTCTCCTTAACTTTTAAATTTTCACATTATATTGTGTGTGTGTGTGTTCATTTTAGCAAGAGACTCCTTCACTTTTATCATAGTCTCCTTCTTTTTTGATCTTGCAAAAGGTTCCTTTAAGTTTTAATAGATGGTTTCTATTTTAAATTATTTTAACAGGATTTATCGTAGGCCCCTTTCGTTTAAGCAGGATCTTATCACACAACAAGTTCCTATCTTTTTAAAGAATGACAGGCTCTCATCATTTATTTGAATTGAAAGTACTTATAGAAATTTTTAAGTTACACACAATTCACTTACGTGTGTTTGCTTTATCACAGTGAATGTAACATCCAGTTATCCCATGTTAAGGGTTAGAACCCTAGAATACTATACATAAGAGAAGTAGCAATGAGAAATTAGGAAAATGCATTTCTTTCTCATGCATAATATTACACAGATACACGTGAAATTGATTGTTGCACATTACAATAACTGTTCATGCATTCATTGACATTTTTCTGGGTATAATTGATTTATAAATGTTATTTTTTGATATGAATTGTGGGTTATATGTCTTGAAAAATTTATTTGGTGATAATAATTGTTGATTTAGAATTTTAATGAAATTTAGAAAATTTTTAGAAATTTTGAGTATTTTGGACTAGGAAAAATGCCAACCAGCAGGACAATTGATAAATGATAGTAGAAATAAGATTCAAATAGCAGTGGAAATTTTGATAAATGACTTTAGGAATTACTGACAAATGTCATTAAAAATTGAGAGACAATTGGAGTTAAATGGACTAGTTATTTAAAAAGGGACCTATTAGAAACCATGAGAGGAGGACATGTGACAAGTGACAAGTGTCATGCCACTTGCCACACACCTCACCCTCGTTATACTCACCCTTGCAAGACATCTTTGATTTGTTTCTCTTTTGGCTAAATATTTCTTCTTCTTCTTCTTCTCTTTCACAATTTTGTTTCACAAACCTTCATCAACGTTACACCTTGCTTTCATCCATCATTTGCTTCCATTTTTATTGTCTTGTACCCCTTGCCACAAGAAAACCTAACCCTAACACCTTTGATTGATGGTGATCGTGTAGCTTAAAGAGTTAGGGTTTCTTAGTGATTTTGAAGAACTTGGATTTTTATCAAGTAAATATCTTGTTAATCTTCATGGGTTGTATTAAATGAAACATTTATGATGAGCAATTTGAGATTGATGTTTTGATCATGACATTTTATATGTGCTTTAACATGGGTGCAATAATAAAGAGGTATATGTTCTAATTTTAGTGTGTTAATGTTGTTTATGAGTTGCTTAATAAAAAGAATTTATGATGATAGATTAAGAGATGAATGATTATGAAAAAGGAAGTTGAAATATGATGATGAAGGGTGGATGAAGAAATAAAAAGGGTTATGTCTTGCTTTTGTGTTATGATGAGTAATAACTTATGAGTTGTGCCATAGGTGATTGTAAGATGAAATAGGTATGAAAATGGTGCTTGAAAGAGTGTTAAAAGTTGAAAAATGAAGAGATGTGATCATGTTCTATTTTTAGTGTGATAATGAAAGTAAGGAATTGATGAATGAGTTTATGCGTTATGTTCTTGTCTTGAGAATATGAAAATTTTGAATATAGGCTATATTGTGGATGAATTAGATTGAGAACTTAAGGTATGAAAAGAGTGTTGGGGTAATATTCTTGAAATGAGAATTAAGTATGAAAATGAAAGACAAACGAGTTGAATGGGTGTTGAAACATTAATGAACATAAGGGCATATTGAAGTCCTATTTTTGTGGTTATGATTAATGACCTTGTGTGACTTGTTTTATGAATGTCTTACATTATTAATTGAGGTAGGAATGAAGAGGTTATGAATTCGAAATGATGACTTTGAAAATGAATTGTTTGATGTTTATGAATGAGATATATCATGAAAAGAGATGGGATTTCATGAATGATGAGATTAAGTTAGAAATGGTGAATCAAATGAGTAGAGGTTTAAGAGTTTAATGCAATCAATGTGGTAGTTAAATTAGTATGAAATGATGTTGCATTAGAGGAGGTGAATTTTGGTAAAATTGGAGTGAAATTGCAGTTAATATATGTGTTTTCGTGGGAATGGAAGAAGAAATTGCAGGGCACGATTATGGCCCTCACCCCATGATCGTGACCCTTACCCCGCGATCATGGCCTGGCCAGAATATGGTTCTATCATGATCGTAGCAGGACCACCACAATCATGGCCAGCCCTAGAAGTTTTTGTCACGATCGTGTCAGGAATATCACGATCGTGGGCAAACCTATGGAGAAAAAGAGTTGTCTTTTGAGTGATGTTTGAACCAATTAATGTTAGGGTGCTTCCATATGATATATTTTGGGCTTGAATGAGATATTAAATGACCCTACTTGATGATGAATTAGGTGATTAAAGCAAGTAAAGTGTATTAGGAAATAAAGAATGATTTAACGATGTTGGTAAATGATTATGAGTTATGAATTAAGGAAATAGACCCGAGATTGTCATTAAGCATGCATTGTACTTTACATAAATACATATGTGCATAAATGAGTACTTATGTGATTGTGCAAATTAGTGATGCGTAAATGTGTATGTTTGTAAGATATAGAAGAGCAATTAGAGCAACCACATCCAGACATTGCCAGGACATCGAGACAATAAGCTATCTGGAGCAAACTGTGAGTAACCTAGATGGTCTCACATGATTAATTATTTGTTTTAAATTATATATTGAATTATTATGATAACAGTGAATGTGTTGATTCTGGACATTAAATGTTCGAGGCATTTGATGAATGTAAAATATATTGGAAGTGCTCATTGAATGTGAATTTGACTGAATAAGTGATTCTTAACTTAAACGTTGGATGCCGAACCAAGGTTCGATAATAAATGTGAATGAGATTGTGATAGTGAATATGAATGTGCAAGGTTGAGCACAATTGATTGAATGAATACATATGATGCATTTCATTACATGAATGCCTATAACATAAAGGCAGTTATGACCAGAGTCGCCAGTGAAAAAGAGCTTAAAACTCAGAATTTGGTAAGAGCCTCTGGCTCACTATGTATAATGAGCCCTGTATCTTCAATGGATAAGGGACAATTATTAATGAGCTCGGCATCCACAATGGATACGGGATAGTGAAAAAGGCACTCAGTCACAACAATGTAATAAACAAATGTGAGTCTTATAAGCATTGCTTATGCATTTAATATGTATGTTTTGAATGATTTTAATATATTATTGAATTTTGTTGAATGAGAAATGTGAAAGTTATGATCAAATTGTTCTGTGATGCTACATGTTGACAAATGAACTGAGGTGTATTATGTGATTATATGAATTGTTGTGTTATGTGATACGAGCGAACCATCGAGGATGGTTAACTCACTGAGTTTGCAAAACTCACCAAAATTACACAATTGACTTTTCAGGTTTGAGAGAGGTGACTTAGCTTCTAAGATAACTTAGAAAAAATCTAGTACCGCTTTTGGGATAGAAGAAATGGCTCAAAGTTCAGTCAGCTGGGACTAAAAGATTTAGATAAAATTTTTGTATAATTCCTCCTATATGTAGCACATTTTGTAAACAGAGTTGTAAACTCTGATTAGCTTTTGATAATGTATATATAAGGATGATGTATGTAATGCTACAATGCATATCATGTTTTATGAAATGAAAATGAGGAATTGGTTTTTTAGAAATTGTGATATTTATGTTTTAAATTATGATGCCATAAGATAAGTGAAAGTGATATAGTTAGCGTACCGCTTCCATTGGGTATGTGCTCGAACATCTGATGGATGTACAGGCATGTGTTGGATAGGAGTGAGGCGCTACAGTGAACCTCCTGACACCTTTAAAGTCACATGGTTCCCTTGTTCTTCTTCTTATTTATGGGTAATACCTTTCCCACAGCATGATTCATTATATCAATCTTCATCTTACTTATTTCCTGTAGCTCGGTGAAACTTTAGTTTTTGATAAGTAAGATTTTCAGGACCAGGAAGCAAGTCCAGTTGATGTCACAGATCTAGTATGGGATCTATAAGTCCTGGTTCAGAAGAAAAATGATCACCAGGAGGACATTAAACATAGGCTGCTAGGTTTTGCAGCAGTATATCGCTTTTATCATTATCCTAATTGCAAACATTTATGCCTTTATAAGGTTTATTTTGCTTCCACCTTCTGACCTGAGTTGTGCCGAAAGATATTTGTTTCTAGTCCCCTTTTGCATAAATTGTCTTTATTATTTCTTCCTGAGTTTTGTCATATGATGAATCTTTGATTGGTGGTTGATCTTGGTGTTGCCCCTTACCAATATAGGGGTTATGGTGGTCACCTAGTTAAGGTGCTTCATGTTGAAGTAATCAAGTGGCTCTTCAACTGTTAAGATCATAAATATAAGGGTTATGGTGGTCACCTAGTTGAGGTGCTCAGCAATATTGTTATGCATGAAGATGTTTATGATCTAACAGTTGAAGAGCCATAGATTACTTCAACATGATCGTACCTGTGTTGACATACGGGGATGGCTTAAAGTTTGAGGCAACTAATAATGTTGTGAACTTAGCTGTTACATGTCTTAGGAATGGTAAACCATCAAAGAAAACTACTCATATCCCATGCCTTGTGCCATCTTTAAGTGTAGTAGAGGATGTTAGGAAAAGCTTAAAAATTCAACAAGAAACAGTTTTTGTAATGCTGGAGATTTTAGTTTATTTAGGCCTTCATCATGTGGACAAGTTGATGGAGGAATTTGGTGAAAGTACTATTTCACAACGTATTAGGAGTAGCATACTACATAAAGATTCGGGGAAGCAAGTGATTGAAATATGATTAAGAGATGTAACTTGGAATGTTGAAATCACGAAACAGTAAAGCAGAAGCTAGTAGACTAGTAGCATTGAGATGGATGAATGTGAAACAAACCAGGAACAGCAATTGGTGGATGAGATAAAGTTAATTTCACATGAATGGAGCCAAGGTATTTTTAATGTATCTAGCTTACATGATGAGGCATGTTAAGGGAGGGTGTGCTTGTTTAGTAGGTATGAGGAAAGAGGAATGGGTATGGAATGAAAGGTAGAGTTTGGTAAGGAACTATAATTAAAGAGTTATTATTTTGATTACCCATTTTCGGGTATTACTCCATTCCTCTCGTAATCCAAAGGAATGGGAATCATTGCTCTGTAATTTGTGCACGAGTTTTGGGTACGAGCTTCCTCCTTCACTCTTTTCTCTCATTCTTTCTGTATAAGCAAGTAAAAGCAGCAGTACCCATCATCGCTTTTCTTCTTATAGGCCAATTTTTCCAATCTTGCTCCTATCTCTCCACAAACTAATCCTAGCCCACCCTGGAAACAGCCGAAACCAAGAAGTAGTAGTAGTGATTTTTTTCTTTATTTCTTATTCATTTTTTTGTTGATATAATTGCATATTTCTCTCTTCTATTCTACTAGGTTTGGGTTTTCGATTCCTAAATCCATTTTCTTCTGTACTTTCTTTCTTGAATCTCTATCAATGTCCTTCCTCCACTTCATTTCTTGTTTTGGGTATTGTTTGAATCTCTCTCTCTTTTAATTTTGAGTGGGGTTTATTTCTTATGCTTTTATCAATTGCTATGTGTTGTATGCTGCTGCATCTATTTGAATGTGCACATATAACATGTTTAGGTTTCGATCTTGTATGTGGGGTTGGTGTTGAATGTCTTCAACTTGTGGGGTGGAGGAAAAGCCATGACTAACAAACCTAATAATAGCCTTTCTAAGTAACAAAGACATGTGTGTGTGTGCCGTTATAATGATTTGGATCCACCCCACCAAATACGATTTCACAGCCTTCCTCTTCTTCTGGATTACGGTTAAGCCAAAAGAAAACACAGTTTCCTTAACAAGACCTTATACCAAAATTTGTCACAAAGATCTCACTTAATAAAATCCTAATGGAGGTTTCAAATTTTGTTTGTTTAAAGTTGATTTCAATTAGTGTCGATAAGCTGTGAGTCTTTTTTGGATATTAATCAGACTTAGTTTACCAAAGGCTTTTTTATGTCAATTCCTTTATTTATATAAAAAAAGATGAATACTCTCTAGGTCATGAATTCATATGGGATCGCATTGCATGTCTAATTGTATTTATGTGATATAGCTGGAAATGTGCATATAAAGAAATAACATGAAGAAAACAAGAAAGAGACCACAAAATCTTTATTATTCAGGAGAACTCGTGATATGTAATGAAACACCTAGAAAAGGACTTAATATTTGTCTTGGTATGGTGTCTGATGCAAATCTGCTCTCTTTTTCATCATAATAAAATTAACAGGTTTTTGTACTGTTCTCAGGTTATAGTTGTAAAGTTTCAATAGTTGAGCGTCTTCCTTTCAACTTCCTCATACCAATTCACATTAGACCTGAAGTGTTCTTAGTCACTGTTGCATTAGGACCAGGAATTTCATTCCCCTTCTAGAGTGAGCCATTTATATTTTGCTCAAAGTTTTAGGTTATGAACTTTGGGATTAAACTATAGTTGCAGGCAATTGCAGTAAAGATCGGACTGAAATTTGAATCCCTTCTGTATAACTAGTTTTTTTAGTTACTGCAAAAAGTGGGTAGGCTGGTCCTATGTTTCTCATGATGTGCTATATCAATTTTCTTATTATTTCATATTTATCAGGAGTAGGACCACTCTCTTTTCAGAAAATAGTAGAGTTATCAGATCTCATTCTAATTCTTTCAGAAATGAGTAGAGTTATCTCTCTTTTCATTTTATCTCTTTATTACGAACCTTTTGCCTTTACTCTATCCTTTATATCAATTCCATTACTTATCTGTTGAAGTTTATCTGTGAATATACTATCGTAGAACTAATTGTTGGTTGAGTATGATTAAGGCATGTTCTTTTGTTATTCATGCACCGAAGAACTACTTTGATGATTTTCTCGATTAACACCCTTTTTCACATATATAATGTATCTTCTATTACAATGACGGTTTTTCAATTTTGTTTGGTCTTACACCTCCAAGTTTGTTGCTTTTATTGCTTTCTCTTAATTTATTTGGCAATAAGACAGTTGACGCTAGAAATTACATATATTTGTTTACATTAAACGATGTTTGTGGTTATAATGTAGGTGAGCGACTCCAAGAATCTAACAAGGTCATCAAGAAATACCTAAATTGAGTTCTTGTAATTTCTTTATTTACACTTACGTTTATTAGATTCTGGAGCTCCGATTTTATGCACAATATAAATGTCTTTGTACAAAGAAACATAATTTCTTTACTGCTATTGGTGTTGTTTTACTCTTATTTATCATGAAATTTTCCCATTTCATAGATGCAAACCATCCCTTTTTTGTTGTCACCTTATTGAATATAGTTAAGGTACTAACAACTAAGTAAGCTCATTCATAAATTTCAATAAAGGTTCTTATTCCCCTAGTTGAAATCTCATGTCAAGTTCATCTTAACCCTTACCTAGAACTTCTACCTCTTCATGAAGTGGTTAAGAGTCATCTCCACAATATTATCACCATTCACAATATTTACTAAACTATCAAATATAGTGTTCTACCATCGAGTGTTTTGGTAGGTAACATATGTAGCCAATATACTAAAATATTCACTCTTTTTGTCAAAAATTTCTTAGTTATTACCTTTTCAACCATTATGCTCCCTTGTCACTCTCACGATGATTATAATATTCTTCTCTATTACTCCATTTTGTTAAAAAGCATATTACTGATTTGTTAATTAACATAGGCAACTTAGCAACATATTTAAAAGTACTCTCTTTAAAAGACTTTTCTTAACATTCTAATCAACATTTATAAAAGTTTTATCTTCATGAAAATTCTCATCAATTTGAGCTTATTTAATATCAATTATCACTCATTCAACACTAGCAAAGTTCATTCATATCCTTTATTAATCAATTGACCAAAATTTGATATATTTTTATCAAGTTTAGGAACTAGAAGTACATAAGCTATTTGGTTTAAAGTATATATAGAAATTGATCTTCTTCTTGATCATCTTTCTCTGTTACCTTCACCTATTTTTGTAATCTCTTTTCCACTGCTATTACCTAGCTTTTCAATATGCCTTATCTATAAGTTGGACAATTATTTTCTGAATTTTTAATGTAGATCAACATAACTTGCTCCTTATTAGCGAACGACAACACAAACTAAAGCAACTTTCGATACTTCAACAAATAACAAATAATATAATGGTTTTCTTATTTGCTATCCATTATGTTATCTATTGTTTGTACCTTCAAGAGAAGGTCTGTGAAATTAAAACAAAGGAAGAAAAAAGGATTGATAGAATGAGATGGATGTTTAGATTGACCATGGATTGTGATAAT
>JAOQMS010050885.1:0-29678 GCA_027563885.1 Erythroxylum longipes | reverse complement strand
AAGCCTCTGGAAGTCATTAAAAAATTGTAAAAAGTTATGCTGATAACTCATGTACCTTTTTATAATGCTATTCATGCTCTCATTTCGTTAGGTGGTGTTTATGTCTGCACAAAACATTTAGCATCCATAAACCAAGGCCCATTTTTCCTTTATATGAAACATATGTTTCAGCCAATCATTATCTTGAAGTTCATATTTTTGTAGCATCTTATTCCATGTATTAGGAAAATCTTCTTCTTCTTCAAAGTCATATATACATGAGTTGAAATCCTATGGAAAATCTTTAAACTGAGAAAAAACACCACACAAATGGATTGCAGCATTTTGATAAATGTGCTAAATAAAAAGTTGATGATGAGTTTCAGGCCATCTTGAAGCTAATGCCTTTACCATCGCTGCATCCTGATTAGTAAGAATAGTTGTAGGCTTTTTCTCATACATGGCTCTAGCAAATGTGTCGAACAACCACTCAAATGTAAGAGCAATCTCATTATATTGTAGTGCAACACCAAAAACTGTTGTTTGCTTATGATGGTTCATACCTACAAATAAAGCAAGTGGACGACCCTCACTATTTTTCTTATAAGTAGTATCGAAGCAAACAACATCACCAAAGTCTAAGTAATCATTCTCATCTTTGCGTCAGATCAAAATATATTAGTTATCAAATCATCTTCATCCACTTGAACGGAATAAAAGAAATTAGGATCTTCAAATTGCATTTTATACAAATATTCTAACACGCCACCTCTATCTTCTTTTTTTTATGTCTCTTATTCTTTTAGATCTTAAATAATTCTTATAATCCTCTGGAATAAAGCCAAGATTATTTCTCCCACCTACTTGTCTCACCATAAGATCATGGGATGCTTTCTGTGGACGTCCCACATAATTAGCCATTTGAATTTGCATTGTTGCAGTTGAAGATATCTTTATGTGAATTATATACAAATATGTTTTTTTAGGGCTTGAAAGATCGTGATAGTGATCTTCGACAAATTGAATCATTTGAAAATTTTCAGTTTTCACACTATTAACATTCAATCTCGCCTCACAACCAAATCTTGTTTCTGAACGTGGAGCTCTTACATACACATCTGTTGATCAAGCATCCCAGCACTACAATAAAAAAGCCTGCTAATCAATTTACCATATTTATCTTTGTGACTTTTGCTTCTTCTTATTCCAACGCCGATATGTTGGCATAAATTAAATAAAATTGATAAGCTTCTTCTTTCATCTCAAACTCCATGCCAATTTTCGGTATTAACTCTCTTGGAACAGATGAGTGGACTTTGTTCAAATTCTCCTCAGAATTTGAATATACTAAATACGTTGAATTCATATTACTACTCTCGTTACCAACAAAATTAGTTGAATTCATATTACTACTCTCATTGCCAATGCCAATATCATTCTTATGCTGCTCCTTCTCAATTTCATATTCTAATCGACAGTGCGGAGTAGATCTACCTTCCATTGCTACACCTGTCGAATTCACAAACGAAATATCATTACTGCTTTGTTTTTAGATAAAATTATTAACACAATGAAAAAGTAGTGTTCACAAAATACTGGGAGGTATTTTAGTTTTCTCTGCATACTTTATTTAATTCCTATAACAGAAAAAGTGATTGGAGAATGAAAGGTTTCACGTTGTGCAGTTATATGTTCCCATCTTCTCTCTAACACACACCTGAAAAAAATTGTAAATTCTTCCCAGTAAATGAATAATATGCTTTAGAAGGTCTTACTCAGAAGTCAATATTATCACTAGTAAACTTGGAATGAAATGTTTATATTTTAAATTAACTAATATGCAATGTTAAGCAACTCAACCTTTACAATATACATTAATTATCACTCACATAGTTGTATAAATAGAAACTACAAACAGAAACAAAAGAAGTTATAAACGAATGACTTCCATCCATCAAAACAATCAAAATATCTTCAAAACTTACCTTTAATGAAAACAAAAAGATTATCTTCAGTTTAAAAGCCACCAGAGGCAAGCACTAAAGTAGCTTATATCTCTCCATATTAAATTTAATAATAAAAGTAAATTAACAAAATGGTGTCTTCTAAGACGCAAATGGATCAACAATAGAGTCATATTATAGAGAATTCAAATGAGGCAGACATCAAAAGGGGTATTCACGAAAAGTTGGTTTCGGGTCTGCTGAGTTATTCCTCAAGAATTGTTAGAGATTGAGATACGGAGAGAGGGAACGATAATAAAAACAAGTAAGAAAATCTACAGAGGAAAAAACAAACAAAACTTACACGAGAAGATATTTGAAATTTGTCAAAATATTATCTTTCTTCCCTTGTATTGGTCTCATCTTCTACTTCTTTACTCCATCAAATGTGACAACAAAGATAGTTTGGTTTGTGAGAAGGGCAAAAAAGCTTTGAAAGATATGATAATCAGACAACAAACAAGCGCAGAAAGAAACAAGTTTAATGGGCGAAAAACCTTAGTTAAAGATTACTTTGGAAATGAAACACAGCAGCCATTTAGTGTTTTTATGAATAACACAATTATCGTTTACAATCATCATCATTATGGTACTCTTGTTTTATTTGTAATGAATATGTTAATATGGTATTTTTATAATTTGTTATTAGTACAATAATGATTTAAATTTTCATTTTAATTCATTAATGAGAAATAAATAAATATACAAAATTTTATCGCTAATATCCACTCTTTTTTACACTTATTTCTTAATTTCAATTATTACATTTGATGTTAATGTTACATTATGCTAATAATTGTATTAATTAATTCAAAATGCAAATTTGATTGATTAGCGCAACATTCATTTTATTTTGACGAGTTGGTATTTGCCATGAAAAGTGTGGTTGTTCTTCCATACTTTGGTGACATGTTTTGTATCGGTAGAAGAGGAAAAATATAGGTTAATGACGAAAAAATTATATCACACCATCTTTAGAAGATTAAAGAGATGCCCATATAAAACATATACATCCCTCATCTGTCAGTTTAACCATTTCAATTCGTCATATCCTAGTTCTTCTCCTCCAACAGATTAATTTCAGAACATATTAATTTTAGGCGTAAATTCACAGGCGTGACTTAGCTTCCACGGTCGTGACTTAAGTTGCACGACACAACCCCGCAAGTGTAAAAGTTTAATTTGGTAATAAACCTTTACTCTTTCTCTCTGCCCAACATCGCTCAGCCTATGGCACAATGGCTACTCACTCTCTTCCTCCTCACTCCGTCTTCCCCTCCTTCTTCTTTTTCTTCTTTTGCACCACCACTTCATCACTGAGCTTTCGGTGTCTGAGCTCCGGTGAATCCTAGTGTTGATTCTCCGACTTCGTTGCTACAAGTTGTGGTCACCAAAGAACGAGGAAAAAATGACAAGCTCATTAAAGCACTGGTACGTTAAAAAATGAAGTTTGTTTGTTTATTTACTGTTAGTCTCTTTATCTATGCTTTCTTTAAGTGCATTTTCGGTTTAGGGCGGAAGTTAGAATTTTGTGAGTTGAATATTGATTAATATATGTCTAATTGAAAATCAAGAGATTACTAATTAAACATCCATCTTGCTAGAATAATTTTACTTAGTTTATTATATCCTCCAAAATTCAAGGGATAATTTTCTCATTTACGACTTTGAGAACACCTATAAATTTATAATATCAACTTTCTGTAAATCACTACCAATGCTTCGTCATCATTTATGCTCCATCAACATTCTTAATTCTGTGATAAAATTATAGAAGGCAATATCAGAGAATGTATTCATCACTCAATTTGTTAAGATCAATAATGTAATCGTCTGAAAATGTTTTATAATTTGATGTGGGTGAGATTAGGAAAATCTAGGTATTACAAGGTGTAGGAAGGTGGCGAAGAGAGCGAGACTATAAGAGGGTTACTTCTGTAGTGTTGAAAAGAAGATGACAGAAGACATAGGCTAGGTCAGCTTGGCTCATAAGCCATGAATTTTTGAAGAGTAACAGAGTGTTTAAAATTTAAGAAGAAGCGACGATGTATTTCAATTAGACAGAGTAATATTAGACAGAGGATCTGGACTTTTGAAACACTCAAGAGAACAATGGTGACAACTCCTATTTTGACCTTCCTTGAATTCTTTAAGCATTTCCTAATAAAGACAAATGTTAGTGGAGATGGCATTAGTGTAGTGTTGATTCAAGAGGGCCACCCATTGTGATACATTAGCAAAACATTATCTTACAGGAACAAATCCCTTTCAATTTATGAGAAGGAGATGTTGGCGATATTGTTGGCTCTTAAAACATACGAGTCATATTTGGTCAATAAGCACTTCATCATTCATACAAATCACCAAAGCCTTAAGTATTTATTGGAGCAGAGGCTTACTGCACTAATATTGCAAGCATGGCTTGCTAAGTTGATGCAATTTGACTATGAAATTTAGTATAGGAAGGGTAAAGAAAATCAAGTCACAGATACTTTATCTTAACTATCCAAGATTGAAGTTTATGCAGGAACTATCAAGGGTCTTACATTTGATTTCTTGCCTTAAGTTTTAAGCACTTGGAAGTTTGATGTTAGGCTTTAACTTATTGTTAATAGTAAGCTTTAAGGGAATCCACAATTTCCATACTACATTCAGCACAAAGATGAATTACGTAGGAAGGGTAAATTAGTTATTGGGGAAAATTCTCTTTTGCGACAATAGTTAATTTAATTCTTTCATGCTTCATCAATTGGAGGGCACTTTTGAGTTCATGCTACTACAAAAAAAATTATAGTAATTCTCTACTAGAAAGGCCTTCGCAAAGATGTAAGAGAGTATATCAGGAATTGTACAGTTTGCTTATAGAATAAGCATGGCTTCTCCTAGATTGCTACAACAATTGCTAATTCCTGAGGGTGTTTTCACTGATGTTAGTAAGGATTTTATAGAAAGATTAACACTCTCTATAGGCAAATCTATCATTTTTGTAGTGGTTAACAGATTAACCAAAAGGTTCACTTTATAATGTTGCCTCATTCATATCATGCTAAGGATGTGGCCAAAGTCTTCATTAATTTAGTATACAAATTCATAGGATGCACTTTACCCTGACAAGTGATCGTGATTTTGTCTTTGTTAGCATTTTTTGAAAGGAAATCTTTACTTTACAAGGGATGACAGTCAAACATCTACAGCCTACCACCCTTAAATAGATGCGCAGGCCAAAACGGTCAATCGTTGCTTAGAGACATATTTGTGGTGCATGACAAGTGATCACCTAATAACTTGGAGTTGGTGGTTGCCTTTGGCTGACTTATGTTATAATATCACTTAATACTGCCATCAATTTGACCTCTTTTGAAGCTCTCTATAGATTTCTAAAGTCAATTTATGTTCCTTTGAATCGGTTAATTTAAATATAATTTATTAGTATAACTATTACTCTTAAACATGATATATAAAAAATTGTTTTCTTAATTATATTCACAATGATTTTATTATTTTAATCAATATAATTTAAATTATTAAAAATAATAGTTTTAATTATATCATAAAATTGAAATAAAAGGATATTTAAGAAAATACATACAATTAGTAATCACGAATAAATTAGATCGAATGGGCTTATCATTCACATTGGGCTTCTTTGACTTCAATCCTTTTTATTTTCCAAAGAAGAAGAAA
The DNA here is from genome assembly GCA_027563885.1 of Erythroxylum longipes. Lineage (NCBI taxonomy): Eukaryota > Viridiplantae > Streptophyta > Magnoliopsida > Malpighiales > Erythroxylaceae > Erythroxylum > Erythroxylum longipes. The sequence continues at coordinate 24,012 of JAOQMS010050885.1, read as the reverse complement.
CAAGTAAAAACTGAAAAGAGAAGTGTTGGTGGGGAATCTAGAAGCCTGTAGGACTGACTAATCCCCCCAATTTGTTGATATTTATTTACAAATTCAGAGAAAAAGAGAGACGAAGCGAAGAAGAGAAGAGAAGAGAAGAGATGGCTTTGAATCCTGATTTGTTTCCGAATGGAATGCCAGTTCCTTTTGTGAACGAGGTGTTTGTGTTAGCCAGAGATGGCGTCGAGTTCGAGGTCGATAAAATCCCTGGGTCAGTCCATTTCCTATTGTGAAATATATCTTGAATTGCATTCCTGAATTGATTCTCTCTTATTGAAGAAAAAAGAGATCATTTGATTGTTATTTCCTGACTTTATGATAATGATTATTATGCGTTGATGTTACGCTTCTTGTAGAAGTCATGGAGGGCGTGTTAAAGCTAAGGGAATCATCTACTTATCAAATATCCGCATGGTTTTTGTGGCCAATAAACCTGTTGGAGATTTTCGTGCTTTTGATTTGCCCCTGGTATTTTCGATTCAATTCTTGATTCAAATAGTATCTGTGTTTGTGTTATAATTATATTCCCTAATGATAAACGTTGATAGTATTAACCTCTCATTTCTTGAACAAGTGAAGTGAATCATATCCTTGCCTGTGTAAGGCAATCCGTTGTGTTCTTTTATTGCCTTTGAATCTGGAAGATATCATAAGCTTGCATGTACAAGGAATGCTTTTACTTTGATAGAAAGCTTGAGCTTGAATCATGCTTACTGACATTTTATTATTAAACAAATTGTTTTGTTTTAGTAATATACTTTCTTGAATTACATTGATTATTAGCTGATGGTCGTCGGATTCTAAAATTACTGCCTTCTGCAGCTATATGTCCACGGTGAAAAATTCAACCAACCAATATTCTTTTGCAACAATGTATCTGGTCTTGTGGAGCCGGTAAGTATGATAATGGAAGCTGAATAAGGGAATTTGTGATTCTGTCTGCCGTGTTTTGTCCTCATTTTCTTGGTTTGTCTCTACAGGTAGTACCAGAAAATGAGAACAGGGCTCTTTATTCCACACACACATTCAAGATATTGTTCAAGGAAGGAGGTTGTGGAACCTTTGTCCCATTGTTTTTCAACTTGATTAATTCTGTGAGGCAACAGAACCAACATCAGAATTTTGCAACGGGGCCTCATGTTGATCCTTTGCATGCTGCCCAGACTCCAGTTGATGAAATGATGAGACATGCGTGAGTGATACTGTAAAATTGTTCTGCGGTTCTAAATATTCTACATGACTTTTTTCTTCTTTAGATTTAGGGGTTGATATATAGGTCACTCTAGATGGCTTATTGGTTTTACTTTGGTACATGATTTTGCAGATATGTTGATCCTAATGATCCCACCAGAATCTTTCTGCAGCAGCCTGCTCCACAGTCTGAGTTGCGGCGACGCACTTACCACTCAACCCCAGTCGAACGTGCTATATAGTTCATATATCACCAAACCAAAAACAATTGTTCTGTTTACTTACTGTGTATTATATTCAGTTGTACTTGTCAGGAAGTTCTCTCTTCATAGTCTGTTCATATCCCTTGTGCTTTATCTACAGTTTATGAGCCAAAGTTGTGCCTCTGCACCCTTGGTCGTTATGTTTTTCGATGCACAACTTATGGAAGGATTAGCTAAATTGTGGAAATTTAAAATTGGCTGTGTTCCTACTTGTCGGATCATCTGCTTGTGCGGTATTAATGAATCACTGCCCATATTTGATCACAGCTGAGCTGTGAATGTCCCACCCTTTTGGAGTCGCTTGAAGATGGATGATCCATCAAACAAATTTGTCAACTTTTATCACGAGTAATTAAAATGGCTAAAGGACGCAATTTACTTGTCGAAAAGTTCCAACAAAACATGAACTTTTTTCTGGGATTTGTCTCCATTTTGAGTCTCCATAGAGTTTAAATTGATACCAAAACAATGGGTCTGGTCATTGAGCTAACACCTTTGAAAGGGAAATAACAAGTCAAAGAGGCGATTGGTTGGTTGGGTGGAAGTATATACTGTATTATGCTACTAAGCTCCATTGATGATTGAACTACTTTGAGCAGTTTGGTTGTGCAGAGTTTCATTCGAGGGAAAAAGGGAATGGAGAGTTGTTTGTTGAGCCCTACTCAGCATCATCTTGGAACTGCAATTGGGTCTCACCGTCAATTCCACAGTTTGTCTAATCACTCTCATCATCAAATTTATCTCAAACCCCAACGACACCAACTTTTACGGCGCACTACCAGAATCTACTGTAACTATGATGAAAATGATAGTATCAGAAAATTACCCCCTTCTTCACCACCGCCATCATCATCTTCTTCTTCTTCTTCTGGAATTCAACTTTACGGTCAGATTGAGAGGTACCCATTGATAACTTAGCAAATTTTGTGCTGGCGGTTTGTTAATTTATCACTTGCTTTCCCTTTCAGATTACTTACAGATGTTGTGAGACAATCTCAAGATGCTCTGGGTGGCTCCAAGGACTGGACTGAAGTCGAGGTGTTTGTCTTCTTGTTTGCTCCTTTAATCCCCAAGTTCGATTCCTTTTTTTTCAATCACCTCAAAATTTGAGGTTTTACTGTAGGGAGCATGGGTTCTTAATCCCAGAAGTTCAAGACCCAAGGCAGTTGTTCACTTCATTGGTGGCATATTCGTTGGAGCGGCTCCCCAGCTTACTTATCGTTTGTTTCTTGAACGCCTTGCACAGAAGTTAGTTGCTTACTGTTGATTTTTTTTCAATACTGTTGATTTTAATGAATCGCTGATTCAGAATGTAAAGCTGATGAGATTGGTTGCACTTTTTCTTTCCTTGAACCAGTGGTATTTTGGTGATTGCTACACCATATGCTAGTGGATTTGATCATTTCTATATAGCAGATGAAGTGCAGTTCAAGTTTGATAGGTGTTTTCGGTTTCTGCAAGAAACTGTGAGTTTTGCATCCCCCTCATATTTTGACACAGTTTCATGGGGGAAGAGGATAACCATTGATACTTGTTCTTCAGATACAAGATGTTCCTACTTTTGGTCTTGGCCACTCCCTTGGATCTGTCATCCACCTCTTGATAGGTATGCAAATTCTTTGTTTGCCATAATCTTCCTCTAAGTAGAGAACGGGTGTTTTTCAGATTCTCTGTGATTGAAATGAATTGGCTTTATATTAGGATCCAGATATGCTGTACAAAGAAATGGGAATGTACTGATGGCCTTCAATAATAAGGTATGCAACTTGTTGATTGAATACAGATAGCAGACCTTGAAAAGTGTGAAACAGAATTACCAGAGGTCAAATGCTTTTTCTGGAAACCACCGCTTGCATGCTGTCAAAAATCTGAATTTGCCGACTGAATGAAACAAATTTGATAGGATCATTTCTTTCTTACTGTTGTTATTGGTAATTTCTTTTTCTAGTTAATGATTGGAATTCTCTTCACTTTTTCATTTCCCTTTTCTTTTATGTTTCCAAATATTAGTTTTAGAATATCATTTGAGGTGAGGCTGACAGTAAATTTTAAATACCTGCATACCTCTTATGTTTCCAACTACTAGTTTTAGAATATCATTTGAAGTGAGGCTGACAGTAAACTTTAAATACCTGCATACCTCCTAAAAAGCTTAGTGAATTGGACTTGAGGCTAACTTAATTTCTTTCCTAATTTTACAGGAGGCAAGCTCAGCTATCCCTTTGTTCTCCCCTGTGCTTGTCCCAATGGCACAAAGCATTGGACCACTTCTCTCCCAAATTGCATCATCACCATCTGTTCGCTATGGGGTGAGTTTCTAAGTTCACAATTGTTGTTAATGGATTTGAATCATGCTATCTTTAAAGTGAAACTTTTTAAAATTGTATATTCATTTTAACTACTAGTGGACCTACAAGTGTTGTCGAGGAGAACAAGAATTTCATGTCAGATTATGCATCTAGGTTAAGGTCACCACATAAAATTGTAACTGTTGTTATTGCCTTTGCATTTGAGATTCTCCTTTGTTCTTCAACAGTATTACTTGCCCCTTCCTTTTGCTTTGGAGATATTGCCATTACCATCTTTGTGTGTTCTAATATAGAGTCAATGGATTGGGGACATTTGTTCATTGTCTGTCCATGTCCATCTGTCTGTCCGCCCAACCGTCTGCCTATCCCAAAATCATCAGAGATCTAATTGTTGAGCAAAAGTTCTTAAGCCAAGAAATATTTTGTACAAAAAGAATAACCAATGAATATATAAAATAAATTTCCACTTAACTAACTCTCTAATTTATCATTATCGAAAATGCTTTATTATTGAACGAAAGCAACAAATCGTATAAATATGGTTACTGGTCTGATGTTTTAACTTATCTGTTACCTAATCTGTGTCATTGTTATACAGATTTGTTCCAATCACAGCCTTCAAGTTGAGTTTCATTTTATTGGCCTTGTATTTTAGAAATTCATATGGAAGTGTCTGCTCCTTTTAACATGTTGAAGCTAACTTCTGATCTTCTCTGTGTCTCTTCTTGTTTTTGTTTCATCATATGTCATAATTGAGTTGGTTGGCATCAGTCATTTATTTGTATTTTTCTCATTTTTCTCAGGCAGAGGTAACTTTAAAGCAAATAGAGAACCTTAGCCCTCCGTTTATAAAGCAAGTATTTCCGCTGGTTGAGCAACTCCCTCCATTATATACGGACTTGGTCAATGGAAGAGAAGATTTTACACCAAAACCTGAGGAAACACGACGACTTGTATGTATAACATTTAACTGTTTTCCTTAAGGATTCACTTCATATTTTTATGATTTTGTGAATGTAAATATCATCAAAATAAATGTTTTGAGCATCTTAACATTTTTGGATTCATAGGATATTGAAAATGATAATTCATGTGCGAAGATGATACTTCATAGGCATTTATGACTAAATCTGACTTCATTGATCAATTGTAAAAGTATTTATACGAGTAGATTACACACTGGGTCTGGTTTTTCTGTTTGATGTTGCTTGTTTATTGAGTTGCATGGAACCCTTGAAATACATCTACTTTCGGGGCTTTAATGGCTGAAAAGCTACAGCAATGAACTACAAGGTCTTGGAAGTTCATCATAAAGCATCTTTTCCTAGTTTTTTAGGTAGACTTGACGTTAAACTTTTTACTTCTTCAGATAAAGTCATATTATGGCATTTCCAGAAATCTTCTAATAAAGTTCAAGGATGATGTGATTGATGAAACTTCAGCATTAGCTAGTGTGCTTAGTTCAGAATCAGCTATAAGCTCAATGTTAGATATGTCAATTCGGTTCTTGCCAGGAGATCATGGACTTCCTTTGCAACAGGTAATATGGAGAAAAACTACTTAAATAGCATTCCGAGTATCCACATCAAATTAGTGATTCTGTGTCATGTATCCATCTAGCAGGCTGTCCCAGATGTCCCACCTGCAATGGCAGATGCGGTGAATCGTGGAAGTGAGTTTTTGGCAAATCTGACAGTTGGGACACCATGGGAAACAGTTGCTAAAGAAGTAGGCAACACATTAGGTGCAGATTCAAGAGTTATTCGTGCTGAGTTGTCCAAAGAATTGGACATGCTTGTTGATGTTATCACTTCCTGGATAGCTTCAAATACAGGTCCAAAACTTTTGAGGTCAGGAAAGGTAAGAGAGTAGCACTATATAGGAAATTACAGGAAATATGCCACGTTTGTCATTCTACACCTTGTGATGCATGTACAATCACAGAAGATTATATGAGATATTTCACAAAGAATCCATTGTGTAGACTGGCTGTGAAAGTACGTTGTTGTGTGCTAGTGAACAGTGAAAAGTTCAATTAAATGAGATATTTTACAAGAATCTATCATGTAGACTATAGTTGTATATACATAGTTTTGTGCAGGATGGATCACAATAGCAAAGTGTGCCACACGAATGCACTGCACTTTTCTACACGATTATTCCTCTCGCCGCCATAGGAATGTTATCTGAAAAATATTTTGTTCAGACAAATTGCTGGTGTGTGTTAGTGACTAGTTTCAATTTATCAATCAAAAGGTGTATAATTTTCAAGTTTGAGAAGTACTATATGCACGTGATAAGTGATTTTAAACAAATTCAATTCAGTTGGTTTGAATTGGATTTTAGTATACAAGGGCGTGATATATCAATCGATCCAGAAAGTCGTTCATGTCAAAGCTACATATTCAATTAGTCCAATTCATAGCAAGGCGGAACAAGCCAAAATTTCAAGCTTATGGTTGAAAGAGAATAGTTAAAATCACATGGCAATTTGCAAATATTTAGAATTTCGTACAACTACTCCGGTTCTAATATGGTGTGCTATAACAATATATTCCCAGAGCTAAACCACCGGATATGTACATCAGATGGGGGAACTGTCATGAAGTACAATCCTGTTTCCAACAAAACGAGTAGGCATCAAACAGACGCGTTGAGAAGCCAACATCTTTTATCATCCATAGAATTTATTCTTCATGATACAAGTACAATCCAAGACCAAAACGGGCACATGATCTGCAGAAAGCAATTTCCTCTGCTGCCGCAACTGGATCTTCAATGTGACCATCACTGGGTGAGACTGTCCCGGATGACTCACGGTGTGCCTGAATTGAAGCACGTTTGGTTTTAGTTTCACAATAATCACAAAATAAACCTATAATGTCTTTCATGTTTCAATCTCTAACAAACACAAACATGTATTTACAACATAAACAAGGGTAGACAGAATCCATACAAGTCTTCCCCATAAAAAATCAGATCCACAAATATTTCTAGGGGTACTACCAGAAGAAATACAGAAGTTGATAATATGACAACTATTAACGTGACTTATTGAGATTGCGTGCAGCTAGTCCTAAACTTCTACTCTTAACCAGGCATACCTTCATTCCAAAGAACCATGTGCTACTTAAATGATTAAATTTTCTTCACATGTATAAAAATGTCACTGCTCTGTGTGTGTTATTGCGAGTGCAAGCAGACTCCACATAAAACAGTAGATCATTTTGAAGAAATAATTCAAATTACGAATTGGCCAAGTAATTTACTAAATTTTACACGATTAGCTTCGACTTTGTTTGAATCAGAATGCAGGTAATGTCCCAAAACCTTTAATTGTGAGCAGTGCTAGAATGAGCATAACTAGGAGACAATAAAACAACAAACCTCTCCATCAGATCCCCGTACGGTGACACGATACACAACTGTCACACTTCCGTTGTCAGAGAATATAACATCCCGTATTTCTCCACACCATCCTGTAAAAAAAGGATGTTAACAGCTTTTTTGGTTCAAAGGAGAAAAAGAAGAAGCTTTGCAAGTTGCAATACAAGAAAGGTAGAAGAAGATTTTCTGATTCCAAATGAACAATGAAAAGACCAATAGTGAACGGCTAAATCATGCAACACGTTATGCTCAATAAGGGGAACTATTAACTTGGCTTACTTTCTTCAAGAATACAAGTCAAAATCGAAATTGGCAATGTTCAGATCAGATTGCAAATTGCTTGGGTGTGTTAAACCAATTAAGAGAAAAAATCCTCATAAAAACAGGCATGGTTTATTGACAGAAGTATGGGAACATGACAAATCAGAGTACAAAAATCAGAGACAGAACGGAGCAATCAATTCGGAATGATGAGGCCCGTTCATATCCTATATACTATTTAACATATTCTCTCCTTTTCCTTTACTTTTCATTTTAAATTCATTCAGATCATAATAAATTCATTCAAAGGTAGGCATAATATATACAAGTACTAAGGAAGGAATAAACGAACCGGGGGCGTAGAAGCTGAGCATGCGATTGGCATGGTACCTGAATCAACATGAAAAGATTCGAACAGATCAACTTCAAATTTACAGCAATCACAGGTTAAAAAGAATCGGGAAGTATAGGTACCAGGGGATAAGAGTGGTATTTGGGGATTGGGGTTTGACAATGTTATCGGGAATCCTCTTATTGAGATCTCGAAGGATCTCGGCGAGAGGGCGAGTGATGCAAGACGAGTAAGAAGAAGACAACAACGATTTGGATTTGTCCAAGGGAACCACGTAATTGGAACTGGGCACTTTCTTTGCCGTATTATCACCATTGTTGTTGGTGTTGCGATTACAGTTACTACTATTACTATTGGTGCCGGTGCCGGTGCCGCCACACACAAGCCTCAACCTGGACTTCTTATCTGATCCGTAACAAGCAAGACGTGTTCTTGGGTTCATGCAATTCGTCGGAAAACCAAATTCCGGGAGTCGAAAGACACCGGTAGTGCTGCTTTGCATTGTTGTCATTTGTTGCTCACCAACCCCCCACTCCTCGCACACGCACACACGCAATGAAAATGGCGACTACTAAGTACTAACTCACCAACTACCTATTCTGTCTTCTTCTATACTTGCATAGTAATATAGTCAGCGTATGAAAATGGTACTCACCTCACCTACCACCTTCCTCTATACATTTCTTTTTTCTTTTTAACTTTTTCCTTCTTCATTACAAGTTCTTATAAATATTTTAAATTAAAAGTTTTTTATAAACAACTTTATTTATATGCAACTTAAAAATGTATTCAATTATTATTATTAATTAATCAATTAATCTTCACATTATTACTAAATTTTATCTATAAGAACTATATTGTAAATTAATTTGATTTTTTTTTAAAAACATACTTTTAAAATTCTATTTTATTTTCTTAAAATGATTAAAAATGACAATGAATCGATTCACCAGTCTAGCATTAGCCTCAAGCAAGCCTGAGCCCAAATAGTCCAGACCCGAATCTTATTAAAAAAAAGACATTTTATAGTTAATTTTACAGAAATTATCTAGACAATTGACTTACTATGATACTATCTCTAAGAAAAATATGATTTTAAAAATAAATTCATAACTTTATTTTCTTTTATAGCAAATAATTATGAGCTTACTAAAAAAAATTCATAATCTTATATTAGTTTGGTTGATTATTTTGTATCGGTAGGCGTATTTGGTGTACAGACCAAAAGTATTAAAAGATTGACGAATGCCAAAAATCTTACAAGTGGTAGGTTTGTGTCCATTAAAATCAGGCTTTAGCAACAAAGTTATAAAGGAATTAAATAAGCAAACACCTTCGAATCGTCTCTACTACCAACTAAAGGAATTGAGCTCCGTGACCAACCACTGGTTAAGCAGAATTTCAGGTAAGGGTGAGATACCAGCTTAGCTAAGCTTCTTGCCACTTGCACACCAAGACCAAGTACAAACTCCCTTACCAGCTTAGCTAAGCTTCTTGCCACTTGCACACCAAGACCAAGTACAAACTCCCTTTTTCATCTATCTCTATCCACAAAATTATGAGCTTCCTATTTTCTTCTTCAGTATAAACAAAGGCTTGTGTATAGAAATGACTAATATAGGAAACTACCAAGGGATGCTGATGGATTTGCACCAAATAGCTACAACAGCAATAAGCTCAATGTGGAGATGTTTTTTTGGATATCCGTTCGCTTGTCGTCATTTTGGGACCTGCTTCACCTGTTAAAAACTTCAAGTTAGCCCTTAAGATCATACAGTTTTATTCAATTGACAACTAGAATTGAAAGATTGTAGTTCCCACCTCTCCGAGCTTCTTATGAAAAATCAGCTCCACTTCCCTACGAAGGTTTTCCATATCCATCGCGAAATCACTCCGAAATTCATCTCCCATTAAATCCTGTAGCTGCAGCCTCATCCTCTCCAGAGCGCCATCCAAGTCACAGAAGTCCTTAAAAATCAAAGCTTCAGTCGTGCTCAGTCGCAGGAGGTTCTTGATTGCAAAGAGGACCTGTATCAATGAGATTAGAGATCAATAATAAAGCAACGCCTGCCATCACGTTTGCATTTGTTCAGTAATTGCAAACTTATGCACACTTATGGAACAATTAAATGGGACAACAATCAAAATGGTTACCAAGGCGTAAAGATTGTGAAAACCTGCCAGTTAGGTAAGTCAACGCAAAAGAACTAGAGACCAGATGTGCCTGGCTCCTTAATTCTACTCACCTATCCTAAACTAGCCCCTGTTGAAGGAAATCGTTAGCTACCCTTTTTAGTTTGTTATTACCTCTAACTGTTTCAGGCCAAGCTGTTACGTACAAACTTCTAGAATTCCTTTCTCTGATTGCCACATGTACTAGTTTGTTACTTCATATCTGAATATAAATAAAGAGGTCCAGCTCTCTGATGAGTATGGCCATTCTTACAACACAAATATTTTGATTTTGTTCTCTTGCTATCTTTTAATAAGTCTAAATAGTGCAACAGCCCCACATGGGGCATTGTTGAAAGTAAACAACTAGCCCCACAGAGAGAGGGCACCGTTGAAAGGAATCAATCTTTGAAAGGATCACGGGCATGTCTGATTGGCCTCTCAACCACTGTGAATAAACAAAACCTATTAACTGAATCCTCAACACTAACTATCCCATTTATTACCCTTCTGCATCGTCTCGTGCAAACTGCACCAAACTATTCAACAACAAGAGCAGCTACTGTATTGCACCATGATTTAGATTTACCTTTTCCTGGAGGTCCAGGTCAGTTGACGATGTTAGATCAACAATGGACTTTATTAACGAGAGATTGGTAAAGAAGGGAAGTTCAGCTCTTTCTACAATCTCTAACTGACATTCAGCCAGATCAGCAACCAGAAAAATGGCTTTCTTGAGAAGTCTGATATCAATGCTCGAGTTGCCAATTATATCCTAAGGACACAAATGCTGAACAAAGTAACTGATATTGAATTGATGAAAGAACAATGATTTGCAGTTCTCAAAAAGCCATCGAAATCTCAAGCTTTCTAATTCAATATTACCTGAAGCATCACATCTCCAGCTTCTGAAAAGAACAATTCTTGACCACCTAAATTGTTTCGTATTAGGGCTGAAACAGCATATAATGCTTTGATAGCTTCTTCTACAGAAGCAGATCTTGTCATCTTCATCAGTTTTGGCAGAGCCCCAAGTTCCAAGATCTGATTGGTTTCAAAAGTAAAAAGTTAGGATTTTTTACAAACATTAAGAAAATCGACAAGAAAACATTACAGATTTCACAGATAAATTAACCATGGAAGATGAGACAAAAAAGTGACGGTGATAGTCAAGTGCATTCATCAATTCTCGAGATTACAGTAAGCACCTGTTTCTGAATAATTGCATGATTCTGACTGGCTTTCCCCAGTACCCATGCAGCAACTCTTCTCACGTCAGAATCAGAGTGATTAAGTTCTCGAATCAACGGACTAAAACCACCAAGTTTGCTTAAATCTACAATAAAGCAGGGTAGTATAATGTGAGGTACCTACAATAGCAGGAAATAACAGCTTTACAAATTGGATGAGTACAATGATAGAAAAAGCAATTCTGTGATACTGGTTAGTTAATTGAGGTAAGCCTTCATGTATCCTCTCCTTTTACGAGGCAAGAAGAATATTAAATGGTAAGTCATTCTATTTGTTGGTTACATAAATACCAACTCCTCTCACTAACGTCCTCCAACTTAAAATCTTATCTAACTCTCCAAATTTGCAAATGTTTCTTCACACTCAATAATGTTCTACGAAGTTTCACAATTTTCATGTTGAATGGTAAAAGGAATCTTATGGCAAAGTGCTAAAAAACGTATTGCACTGTGCCTAGTGCATGGTATATGTGGAATTGGTGAGACAAAATCAAAAGTTCCCACAGCACAGGCACAAATTTTTTTCAACATATAAAGACTGCTCCAAGTTTAAGGAAACCAAGAACTTATCCTCACATGCTTTATATATGATTAATAATTCAGACGAGATTTAAAGACTCATGCCTCTAACGCATCACATTCAGTTGGCATTAAATCACAAAGGGCAATATCCCATATTGATAACTATTAGCAATAATAGAAGTTGCAATGGAGGGGTCACTATCGTCATCAAAAGTCGTCTTCAAGTTCACTATAATTAATCCATCATCCTTCTACCGAATTCTACATTTTGCAACATTGTAACAACTTTAAGAAAATTTCTGAATGAGGATATAAGCAAACACCTTTTACAACTACAAATACAGTGCCAAACAAGCAAGGGTCAAAAAATCCACAGACTTTACAACAGTCAGCATCGCCGTCAACAATAAAGTTAAGTCTTCACTAAGTTTTACATCCTGTTTATCATTCATGGTTTAAATTTGTTCAAACAAAGAAGAGATATAGGAGCAAAATCAATTCCAATCGGGAAAAAGTGACCAATCAGTTCAAACCTACCATTTGCATTGTCAATTGGCTCCACGAGTATAAGGAGCTCCTGCAAAGCGCGGTGTCGATCTTCCAAAGACAAAGACGAATTGTTCAAATCATCTATTGCAATTTGCATGAACTGAGCATCTGATGGCATTTTCATACTATCCATCAGTTCCTGTGTGAACACATGACAACCGTCAACACCAAAACATTAAGTTTATAAACCACCCTAAAACATAACACCTAAGAACAATAACCAACCTTAATCTCAATTTGGCGTTTCTTTAGGTCATCGGAAGATAAACGTTGCATATCTTGGGCAGTTTCTTTCAGCTTTGCCGCATCAGAATGGCCTGGTTCATTAACCGATGTTAGAGAAGAACACTGCAAACTTTGTTCGGTCATAATAAGATTAATAATTACCAATGGCCCACTGTAGCATCCCGTCGAGAGAAGAGAAGCCACCGTCAAGACCTTCATGGTCGGCGACGGAGGAGTCATCGTCGTTACTGGGGCGCATGAGATCAGTCTCCTCCTTCGCCGTCGACCAAAGCAGCCCACCGGATGACTTACTCTTGTTAATTGCTTCGCCGTTGGCGGTTCGAGCGACCGTCAACGTTAATAACACCGTTAAAACAGCGGCTAACACAGAGAGACGTCTCATGGTCAGAGCAACACAGAAAGTTTAATCGACTCTTAGTTGGAGACTAGAACAGTGAAAGCAAAGACAGAGACTCGTTCTAAACTTAATTATGTAAGATTTCGTTCGAGGGTGTAATATTTACTTATATATATAAATAAAAACACTACACGTCATGTGACTATACCGTTCATCTTGGATCTAACGGCTCAAAGAGGGCTTGAGGGACTCATGTTTCGGCCGAATGCTATTCCCAAACGACGTCGCCTTCTCCTTTTCTAAATATAACAAATTATAAAAAGAAGTGATTGACTTGTTTGGAGGCAGTATATTTCATTTGCAATTAGCTGATTCTCTTAGTATTTAGCTGGTAACTGATTATATCAATTGATTTAATTAGTAGATAATATATAAGCTATTTATTAAAGATGTTTAGTAAAATTAACTATTTAGTTTAATTGTTGATGTGTAAAATGACTTTATGAGGGTATGATTTTAAAAAAAATTATAAGGGTATAAATATTATATTTTTTAGTATTTCGTTGAATATTCTTATAAGAATTTAGGTTTAGATTTTTAATTTTACAAAAATCAAGTTTATAACTTTAATAAAAAACACAATAATAATAATAATAATCCAACGTTAAATCTCTATTAATATGAATGATGCAGCGAGTTATATCATATTAGTATTTTTCATATAATATGTATGAATTTTATTATTTAATAAATTAAAAATATCTATAATTATAGTATGACACAGATACAATATATATTAGTTATATATTAAAAATATTAATTTGACGTCTTTTTTATATTCAAAAACTTAATATTATGATACTTTTAAATGTCAAATAATATTATAAAATTAAAAAAAGATGAAAAAGTTTAATTAACTCATTTATTATATTCTGCTAAACTTCACAATATAACTATACGATAAGAAAAACCAATTTTAAAAACACGCAAAGTAAAAATAGAGAATAAAATGGAGGACAATATTATCATTAAGCAAACAGTTAATTTCAAAAACTTTTCTTATAAAATTTTTAGAAATCAACTTATTAAAATTAAATAAACTAATCAATAAATCATTCACTAAAATTAATAAATAGATGTCATAAATAAAATTAGATAAAGATGGGCCTTGTGAAATGTAAATAGGAAGGAAGGCCCAAATAGGAACAAAAACGAATTGACACTGGCACGCTTTTTAGGTTAACGAAGAAGCTCTGGTGCTGTTCTCTTTTTGCAATTAGATGCACAGACAGGAATAGTTTTTATAGTCTTTAGTAGTGGCATAATAGAATTGATAAGACATACATAGAAGGTGAAGAAGAGAAGAGAAGAGAAGAAGAGTGCGATAAAGATTAAGAAGAAGGAGGCATGGTGAGGCTTACTGCAGACTTGATATGGAAAAGCCCTCACTTCTTCAACGCCCTCAAGGAGCGGGAGCTTGATCTTCGAGGTCTGCTCAACTCAAACCCCTCACTCTCTGTTTACTTTTCCATTTCTTCAAGAGCAACGAATTTATGCCTCTCTCTCATTCTTTGTCTTAAGGTAATAAGATTCCTGTTATCGAAAATTTGGGCGCTACTGAGGTACTTTTCTCTATACTATTTTTCTACTTTCTTTCGCACAAAGAGTGCATTTTTATTATTATTTTCTTTTTCTTTTGACAGGATCAATTTGATACCATTGATTTGTCCGACAATGAGATAGTCAAGCTTGAAAATTTGCCCTTTCTTAATCGGCTGGGGACTTTGCTTATTAATAACAATAGAATTACTCGTATCAATCCCAACATTGGAGGTAAGCAAAGTGGTGTTACTAGAAGACATACTTTAAGGAATGTGGTTTTGCATTCTTGTCTGTCTTATTTCTTTTTCTTTCTTCTCAGAGTTCCTGCCCAAATTGCACACTTTGGTTCTAACAAATAATAGGCTTGTCAATCTGGTGGAGATTGATCCTCTTGCCTCGTTTCCCAAGCTTCAGTTTCTTAGTCTTTTGGATAACAACATCACCAAGAAGCCAAATTATAGGTTGTATGTGATACACAAACTAAAATCACTAAGGGTCCTTGATTTCAAGAAAGTTAAAAGCAAGGTGAGGGTGCTTCTTTCTTGATAAATTTGTGTGATGAGATTGAAGTGGTATAAGTCGTGGAATGCGTGAGTTAGGTCTTAATGGAGCTTGTTGTAAATTGTCATTCATTGGATAAGATTTTGTATCTATAAAGTTAGAATATTGTGGCCTATAATTTCAAGTTATGTTCAAAAAAACTATCCTGTAAAATCAATAAATCGTTATAAGAACCCTCCTGAGGACAATCAAGAGTTTTTCCTTGAGTTACCAAAGTAGTTGGAATGCGAAAGTTTTGTAAGAATGTAACTTCTGTATCCTTTGTGCTCTATTTCTGTAATTTGAATGTACTCCTTCATGGCCTCATATTCCTGGGACATTACATGGTTTTTGGGTCAAGTTGCATCAAACATCTCAATAGCTTTTAAAGAGCATTCTCTCACATAGTGATTTACTTTTCAATGGCTTCCATGTAGGAGAGAGATGAAGCAAAAAGATTGTTTGCATCTAAAGAAGCTGAAGAGGAGGCTAAAAAGGAACCTGTAAAGACTTTCACACCTGGTGAGGTTAAAAATGTTACAGAAGTTGCAGAGGATAAACAGAATCAAAAGGTGGCGCCCACACCCGAGCAAATTATAGCAATCAAGGTACTGAGTTCATTATCATAAAAAACTTGACGATTTCGCGGTTATGATTATGGAACGTAATGCACTTGTCAATGGCTTCTTATTGCCTTTTCTTTATTTTGCTTTCATGGTATCATCTTATGTAAAACTTAAGTTACTGCTGTGCTCATAATTGGCAGATGAGGATGTGTATATAATAAGTCCTCTGAAAGTACACACAATGAGGGTGTGAATTTTATGCAAAATTAATTGTTGAAATTTATTCTTGCAATTAGCTTTAAACAATTGCTTGTGTGTGTTGTTTAGAAAGACAAGCACATTAACATCCTTAATAGAATTTTGTAAACTTTCCCAGCCTTAGTAGTAGTTGTTTACATCAACAATCTGAATATCTTCAGAGATTGCAGAGCGCTTGCAATGGATACTGCCTCATTTGTTTGAACAATTTACATAAACAGTATTTATTATTTGTATAGAAGCATGGGTTTCATTTTTTGTTGTCTTTCTACTATGCAGGCTGCCATTGTGAATTCCCAGACCCTTGAAGAGGTTGCAAGACTGGAAAAGGTTATTGATTCTTGCTTGGTTGAAGGATTGCCATATTTTTCTGTCGCAATTTTGTTTCATGATAAGGCCTAACAATAATGCACTCTCAATGATACAATGTGGCAGGCGTTGAACTCTGGTCAGCTTCCTGCAGAATTTTCATTGGACAATACTAGTGGTTCAAACACAGTTGAAAAAGATGAAAAAAAGGTCAATGAAGGAACTGAGGTTGAACCAAATAAAGCTGAAGAACAAGTGGATAATGAAGCTGCACCCATGGAGCAGGTACCGTTTATCTTTTATTTTTGTGCAGAACTAATTTAACCCCGTCATCTTGCTTCTTTTCTTTTTTTCTTATCCGTTGAAATATTCGTTTCTTTCTTGGTGTTTGCTTGAGTGAATTTCTTTTGTGTTCAGATTACTAGCAAAATTGTGAATTATGATCATAATATGAGAATTGCCTCTTGATATAATGTACATGGGCACCAGCAAACATGAATTAGGAGATATGATATTGATGATTAATGCATCTTTAGCAGTCATTGCACGTATGCTGGTCTTTGAGTCTCAGTAGTTTGCATTGTATAGGAAACTTGAAAATAAGATTGTCTAGATTGCAATGCCAACTACGAATTATGTGTGCCTTGTAATTTATGCCTTTGCTGTTGAATTTAGCAAATAAATCTCATGGATGTGTTAATTGGTTGTCAAGTGACTAATTTTGGTACTTGGCATGTATGAATAGTTTTGTTGTTATGTTGTGGATTGTGGTAGCACATCGCTGATGATACCTGGGAAAGAAGGGGAAGTCCTAAAACAAACTGACCAGCGTTAGATTTCTCTAAAAACCATTCTATAAGATTCCTCTGATTTGTTGAGTGCCAGATGGTTCTTTGGTCGAAGATTAGATCACCAAGTAACAAGTCAATATCCTGTCAAACATGGTCATCCTAAGTGGATGATTTAGGAATGATCTCCTAACAATTTCTTCTCTCGCCCCCTCTCTGATATTTTGATGATTTTTCCTGTTAGTTTTTGCTTTGATAATCACCTTAGGGGGAAAAGTATGACATGAATATACTCCCTTCTTTCTGTTAATCAATTTTTCCTTTTCGTCTTCAGGAGTAGTAGGTTTTTGTTTTATCCAAACCGTCCAGCACTTTTTGGAATCATTAGCTCCAGAATGGAAGTCAGGTACCATACACGTCACTTCTTCCTGGAATCTTGGCTGTATCATCATAACCTACCTCCATTGATCAGTTCTTCTTGCCCATGTAGTTTTTCTACTTTGTTAAGGTGTATGTAGGCTCACAATTGTATTTTGACTGGAGAAGGAATCTTTTTAGGCACATTTATTTGATGGATAGATTAAATTCCCTCTTTAGACTAATGTTCTGAATATAAACGAGTTTGATTTTATGGCTATATGGCAAAAAATGTTGAGATATGGACATCAGAATGTGAAGGATCACTGGTTTGTTGTTTTCGTACAAATATCAGATCATGGTGTGTGGTTTGTCATGCATAAAATAGTCCATTTCCATGAGATATACACCTTGAAAAAACTAGACCAGTATATATATTGGACAAAGGCTTTGAAGTTGTGCAAATCAAATATGTTTAGATGTTGTCCATGAGTTAAAGATGAATCTGCGAATAGTTTGTTTATCCAACTACGACTTTGTTATTGGTATAAAAAATGAAAATTTAAAGATATATATTAAAAAGGAATAATATGTATTAACTGATATAATGGTAAGTATTAATACATATTCATCAGTTCAAAATATGTTTTCTTCATAAAATTTTGAATGTACTTTTATCTAATCCTCACTTGCTTATAATTATTTTATCTATTTTATTTTTTGCTGCTTTTTTCACAACCGTGTTTGTAAATTAACAAAAATGAAGAATAAAAAATATTCAAATTTTGTTTTTTTAATTTTTCTTATTCATACTCTTAACCTAATATTTTAATTTCATTTTGAAATTCCTATATGATAAACCCCCTATTCTTTTTATTTTATTTTTAAAATGTTCATTAATAACAAAAAGTATCTTAGTAGTTTATAATTCTATTATAAATAATTTAATAAATGTTATTTTTAATGTTATTTAATATGAAATTAAAACTTCAAAAATAAAGGAAACTTTTTTTAATAGGCCTATAAATTGTTTTATAATTTTTATAAAATATTTATACAATTTCTTGATGCAACTAAATAAAACAAAATAAAAGAAAAATGTTAAAGAAATTCCCACGTTTGTTGATTTTTGTGTATAAATTATTTTGCAAATTTTCTCTCACATCTCTTAAGCTTATAATTATGATAATATTTTACAAAATATTTGTATTTTTTTTGGTGCAACTAAACAAAGCAAAATAGTTAAAAGTTAAAAGAATTCCTTATAACATTAGTTGATTATTTGTAGATATTAATTTTACTTCTTATATAAAGAAATATGTGCTCGTATAAACTTCATATCACTATGAAACAAGCACTGGAGTGGCATATGACATGCATACATATATATATATATATAACAGATTTTATTAACAGTACTGACAACAAAGTCATGGACCAATCTCCATGAACCACAAACTTCCACTTAAGTCACATAACCTTAAGCTTCAACATAAAATATAATAATGTCTCACAACTGGAAGATTCTTATAAATAAGTATGCGGTAATAAGCAAGCAGACGTACATATCCAGGTTCTGTAGATTCTGATGTAATGTAAACAACTGGCGTTCTTCAACATGAACACTGGCATTCTTCGTCAAGAATTCAGCCATTTCTTTTACTACTAAAGGGAGAGCTGTATCACCATATAAGTAGAAGAGTACTTTTTTTTCTTCCTAGTATGAAACTGCTCCATGACTAAGATCCAAAGGACTCCTAACTGCATAAGCTTGCTCCAACCAATATCTTGTTCTCCTTTAAACAAAACCAAAAGAACAGAGAAATGACAAGTACAAAGTTTAGGATGAGTTTGCAAGTCATGGACATCAAGAAAAATGGCAAATAAATGAGTTTCGAGATGAAAACCTCAAACTGAATTCCTCGTACAAGTTCTCCGATCAGCATGCGCGATTGTTCGCGCTCTGGTGCAGGCTCTTGTGCCCTATCTCCTGCACCAGCAATGGGGTAGAGTTGGTTGATAGTCATTCAGAATCATCATAAACTTCTCCATCGTCAGAAAAATCATCAAATGTTCTCATATCAAGTTGGTAACGTAGGATCCCTCCAAGTCCTCCAAACCCTCTGCAAAACTGGGAACCTTCCTGTGATTTGTTGGTAACAAACTCAAGACTACAACCAAACCTCTTGTACTCATTAGCAAACCATTCAAGCAGAGGCATCTTCTCATGGAGTTCCAATTCAGTAGAGCTGGATCCATCCCTAAAACTGCTCCGGTTGGCCTCTTGCTCCTTGTTCAAATATTTTATTACAACCTCGCCAGTAAAGCTGTTCTTCAACTCATACCTCTGTATGTCCAAATTTTCCCATACTATAAGAATATCAACAGCACCCATCTCCAAAGCCTTCATTGTGTCATCCACACCAAAAACGTATTTCCCAGTATCTTGGCTAATCTCCTCAAAGTACTTGCCTATCAAGCGCTTCTCCTGTATAAACTTAACATTGGACAAAATTTCAGAAGACAGCTCGATTGCCTGATTAAAACCATTCTCTCCTCCGTACGAAACATCAGCAACATTCAGAATTTTAGCCTGAAGTCGAGGATCAAACATATCTGACTGACTTAGCTCGGTCTTGAAGTCAGCAGATCCAGCAAGTATTAATCCTGAAACATTTGGCTGACTGGTGGAGGAATTAACGAAAAACTGTGTGGCAAGCTCGGCCGTCTTCCTCACATAGTTGTGGCGCTTTTCCATTCGAAGACGAGCAAACCGGAGAGCTGACTGACCTCCTCTCCCGTGTTTCTTTGGCAGGTCAACACTAAATTTATGCAAAACCTCCCGGGTGTTACCACTCAGTGTCCCAAATAGGGTCCCATTACCATCCATGACAATGAAACCAAACTTGTCATCCGATTCCAGAAGCTCACTCAATGCCTCAGTGTGGAACTTGTTGTCACAGAGGTAAAGAGACGCATTGATGGGCCTAAAAGGTTCCAAGTCAATGGTAACCTTCTTCTCCTTGCCATCTTCGGTTATAATGGTTCCAGTATAAAGCACCAGACCTTTTGGAGGAACTCTGCTGTAGAGTTTGAGCCTCTGCTGAGCAGAGGTAATTGCACCCAGTACAGATTGCCGATTGACTCTGCTCTTGATGTTCGAAGCTGTTCCATACTCGTCGCTAAGCATCTTAGTGACACGGGAAATCTGATCACGAGGAGGCATGATAAGAGAAATCATGCTTGTCCCATTGCCACGAGCTGCCTCCAGTGCTTTTATGAGCTTTTTGATCTTCCATATCTCAATGTTTCTGTCGGTCTCACGGCGATCCGCCATTGTGAACTACACCATCAAAGACCAACAACGTCAGACATAACACATCACATGTAAAATCAAAGTGCATACATATTCAGAGTCAAAAGTGCATGGATTAGCAAAACCAATTCTAGGATGTTGGAATAATCCAGCACAAACCAACTTCTGTCTCCTACAAAACCTACAATCGGCATAAAGATATCTTGAGAACTGAACAGAAATGAAATTTTGATACTAACACTAAACTAAACTAAAAGAATCATTAAATAAACAACCGATCCTAATAAAATGGAAAAAGGAAGAACTTTTGCGTTATCAACTTAGAGAAAAACAAAAGGGTACAAGTGAAAACGGACCAAACTAAACCAAGCCAGGCCAGACCAGACCAGACCAGACCAAGAAGGAAGGAAGGAGAAGAAAAGAAAGCAATTAACGATGGAACAAAAAGTGATTATTTAAACGAACAGAGGAAACCTAGACTGGTTCTGATCATAGCCAAAGACTAAGTAATAACATGAATAACACAGAAAAGGAGATTATGAAGACAAAGAGAAGTCACTAAACAAATAGATCAATGAATAAACGGACATGAAACAGACAAAATCTGCAGAGGAATTTTAGTTATAGAAAAGAGGAACCTGTTTGTGTATATAAGTGTTTGTTCTTTACAATATAATACTAAAGTGAAATAAGGTCCCAATAGCCAAAGCACCGAAGCAAAGATGACGGGAGATATGAAATTAGGCACAGAGAAATGTAGAAGAGTAAAAGGAGTACGTATATAAGCAAAACAACTTAACGTAATCCACTTGAAATCCTCCTGCTCCTCGTCAATGCGTTTGCGTAAGGCAGTCAGACTCAGTATTAGTGGATCATAGGCCCACACTACAATATCTTGATTCACTATTCGGCCCTATTTGTCCATTAAGATCCCAATTGCTAATAATTATTATAAAAAGAAGTAATGTTCTTTTGAGATGGTATCTTTTGTTTAACCTTATTTTGTTTAACTATGTCCAATTAATAAAAGATCGTCATTTTTGCTTAATATTTAAGCAATCAATAACTTAAATATAATTGTCATTTTCGTGACATAAGTGTTACGGGCGTGACACCAACTCGTGATAATAAAAAACTTGGTTTGTGTGGCAAGCGTGACTTCTTTAACGCATTTTTCTATTTTTTTAATTATTATTTTAATTTTTTAAAAATAAAATTTTTAAGATAAAAATTAAGATTTTAAAAATCAAATTATTTATTAAAATTATTTAATTAATTTATAAATTATAGAAAAGTATTAAATTAAATTTAAAAAATTAATTAATTTTATTATTATTAAATTTTAAAAAAATTGGTTTTTTGTTTTCTTTATTTTTTAATTTTAAACTTTTAAATAAATTTTAACTTAAGCCTTTCACACATTTTGTTTATTATTTTTTATTTACAAATAAAATTTATAAGATAAAAATTTAAAAATTGTTTCATTAATTTATAAATTATAAAATATTAAATTAAATTAATTTTTGATTAATTTTATTATTATTATATTAGCAAAAAATCGATTTTTTGTTTTTTCTTATTTTAATTTTACAATTTTAAATAAAATTTATATTTTAAAATTTGTTTATGTCACTCATGTGACTCATTTTGTTTTTATTTTTATTTTTATTTTTAAATAAAATTTAAAGATAAAAATTTATTAATTTATTAAAATTGTTTAATTAATTTATAAATTATAGAAAAAATATTAGATTAAATTTAAAATTTGATTAATTTTATTATTGTTATTATTATATTAGCCTGCATGCATATTAATGCAATATTAAATATTTTGTATATTTATAATAAAGTCTTTTTTTTCAGATAATGATTACGAAATTCAAATAAATTATACAATATATTATATATATGGAATAATTTATTTTGATTTCAAAAACTTATTTTAATTTATTAGTTTACTAAAATTGTTTAATTAATTTATAAATATAATTAGTTACGCTATATTTATCATTGACTTGTTTGTCAAGTGAGCTCCTAACCATTTCTTTAGTTAATCTTAGCTTAAAAGAAGTGTCTCTTCATTTACAAAAAATAAATATAATATTTTTTGTAACAGAATGTATGTGTTTGTGTTTGATAAAGACCATGTTTGGCAATCAACTGATTGCATTAACTGTTAGTTGATTTTATTAGCGGTTAGCTGATAACTAATTATATCAGCTAATTTAACCAGCGAATAACATCAGCTGTTTATTAAAGATGTTGGTAAAATTAACTGTTTAATATTACTTGTTTATGTATAAATTAATTTTTTTAATTCAATTTAATATTTTCCATAATTTATAAATTAATTAAATAATTTTAATAAATTAAAATTAAAATAATGAAAAAAATAAAAATAAAAATAAATGTCACAGGCATGACATAATCAATAATAGTATAATTAAAATTAAAATTTATTTTAATTTTTTATTAAACTAAAATGTGTATAATTAAAATTAAAATGATAAAAAATAAAAAAGACTCACGTGACAAAAATACAGTGTTGTGCATGTAAGTCATGACTGATACTTAACTTGTACAGTAGCGCAAGTGCAAGTAAGTCATGACTTAACTTGCACAACCCCAACGACAACATTTTTTTAAAGTGGATAGAATTAGACAAAATAATATTAGATAGAAGATCTGAACTCTTTAGACTGGACCATGAATTCTTGATCTCCTTCAATTGTATACCTTTTAACGTAATAGATATAAAGGTTGATGGTATGCTTTAACTCTTTTAAGGTTTTTATCAAAATTTAAGTTAGAATAGGGTCCAAAAGGCTGAAGATACGTTTTATCCCATAATATTTGTATCAAATTTTGATTTAAACTCTAATATTTGCATCCACTAGTAGCGATAGTCTTCTCAAGCGAAGCGGTGAGAGGACTCAAGGCCGAAGTTGACCATCACATTTTCGAAGCATTATTGTCAGACATGGTAGTTGTCACTTGTCAACACGAACACCAAGTGGATTGTAGCCTCTGCCCTGGAGCTTCCTAGTAAGTGTTAGTAGGCTTGTTAAAAGGGACCCGACCTGTTCGGCCCGACCCGGCCCATGGGCCGGTCAACGAGTTTTGGCCCAATTTGACCGACCAATGGGCCGGACCACGAGCCAAGTATGAATGGCCCGCGGCCCGGGCTGCGGGCCGAGGGGAGATTGGCCACGGGCCGGCCCGTGGCAAATGAAATAGTAGACGGGCCGAACCGTGGGCCGGTCCGACCGGCCCAGCCCGTAGCCTGTGGCCTGCCCACTACAAAAAATAATTATTTATTAAAAATAATAAATAATTTAAGTAAGTTAAAAATTTGTAATTAATGTAGTTCATAATTTTAACAATAACTTTTAACTTGT
>JAOQMS010050793.1:12334-29723 GCA_027563885.1 Erythroxylum longipes | reverse complement strand
GGTGATCAATTGACTAATCGAGATCTCTCTTCTAATTATTCAATTGACATAATGATTGCTAGTCTATAGGTCACCAATTCTTGTTGTACAATCCTACACAAATTTCATCGCACTCATTCTCTCGATTTGTTGCAAGATGACAAATACGAAAAATAATCATCAAAGACACTTCGTTCAATCCAATAAAATATGAGGTTTGACAAAATAATTCAAAAGAAATCCCTAATACAAAATTATCCTAACATGGTCTCCATTACATCATCAATAAGAAAATAAACCATTTTTACAAAGAAAGGAAGAAATCAAAGTGGCAGAAAATTAAATATAAGACTCCTTCTCTTCTTTGCCAAAATCTAGAATTTTGGTGTTGATGTGCTATGTTGCTCAATCTTGATGATGATCCTTGTCTTGAATCCTTCCTTGATGCTCTAAACATTTGTTCTTCACCTAAAGATGGTGTTTTTATAGGTGGATGACATCTCCCTTGAAGATGGAGGCTTAATGATGTTTTTATAGTCCAAAAATACTAGGTTTAATGAAGCCTCACAGATTGCCTCATATTTCAATTCCCACGTCTGTGGGATTTTGCATGATTCCCTTGAGCATGGGAATTATAAATGGAAACACTCTTCATTTTCTGTTGTGATTTCCCATGTCTGTGGGAATTTGCTTGATTCCTACAAACGTGGGAATTTTCCCCAGATGAACTCCTCTTGTCTTCTCTTCTTTAATCTCTTATTCATCCTCCAAGTTGCTCCCTTTTATTTCCTACATAAAAATAATCAATTCTTACCCTTAATTAGCATCAAACACACAAGAACAACATTGAAAATCAAACTTAATGAAAATATGCAAAATGAATCCTAAACTAGAATAATAAACAACAATTATGCAAAAAAACACATGTCAATTACCTATAAAAACATATCCTAATGCACACTTATCACTAGTTTAACACAAAAAATTGAAATAAAGCAACACAAACATCACAATGGAAATTAACTAAGAAGAGTTACCAAATTACGAAAGAGGGGATTTTCCCTATCATTAATGCTAATCTAGTTATTTATTTGATATTGTGGTGTCAGTTCCAGACTATCGTAAGGTAGATTACTTTTTCTCTAGTTATAATTGTTAAATCCTAAATCATAAAACCTAATTGAATTATGGAATTTGCAATCTCTAAATTAACAAAAGACCCAGAACTCTAATTAGATTTTAAGCCCTCTAATAAACTACTGAGTTTCACACGAGATCTCTCTCCGTATAATAATCGATATGATTAATCACGTGGTGTATTGGATCACTTAACTCTCATTAATCCAACCCAATCATTTTTATTCAGTTCATCCTCTTGGTTTATTATCGAAATATGCAAGTTTCACAATTAATCACAACACTTAATAAGAATAATACAAAAACGACTATATTAACATTAAATCAAGGTAAAATCCCAAAGGAAAAGTTAGAACATCATCAACAATCCAAGATCCATCATCATCTCATACATTAATTGAATAGAAATAAAGATGGAATAAGAAAGAAGTTTGGATCAGATAACCCAAGAAGGCAGCAGCATCGGAAGACCTCCTTCCTCTCTCCTCTTCTTCCTCTTCTCTTTCTTCTTCTTCTCTCCCTTGAAGCTTTCCTAAAATGGTAGATTGGAGGCTGCCTTTTTCTATCTCTTCTTGTTCCTTTTATAGCATTTTCTAATTAGGGTAAACTCTAGGGCTTTCTCATGATCCAAAAGTCCAAAATGTCCCCAAAAATAAAGTTTGGAAAGTTGGGGCATGCTGTCTATAAGCCACGATCGTGGCACATTATTTTGCCCTCTGTCACAATCGTAGTAGGCTAGGCAACAATCGTGGCCCATCCAAAAAATTTATGTCACGATCGTGGCCCATATACTATGATCATAGGCCTGGGTTTGGCTTCGAGCTTCCTTCGATTCTCCTCTATTCTTCCATATTTTCCTTGCAAACCCTCAAACACTTCAAGGCACCTCAAACACTTAAAATTGGAGCTCAATTGCATGCTCTAACCCATAAAATAGTCAAAACATAAATATTTGACAAAATAACAAAATCCTAACCTAAACATGCACTAATTGTTCAATATAATAACTAAACACACCCTAAAATACCTACTAAACAATATGCAATCTTCAACTATTACTTATCTAGATAAGATGATTGAGGATGTGCTTATACAGGTGAATGAACTAATATTTACTATTAATTTTATGTGATTGACATGATTAATGAAACTTCTTATAATCCAATATCTATCTTACTAGGGAGATTATTTTTTAACGCAGCCAAAATTAAGATACATGTTCGTGAGGGTACCATTACGATGGAATTTGATGGGAAATTTAATCCTTTTAATATTTTTGATGTTAATAAGCACCCCCAAAATGACCAATTTGATTTTACAATTAATGGGATTGAGCCTTCAGTACAGGAACACTGTGAGTAGAAGTGTACAAATAAACTAAAAGTAGTTTTAACTAAAGAGAAGACCAAAGCTTTCAATGTGTCAAGAAAAGGCTTTATCATTTGTTAAAGAGTGATTCTTTATTGTGCTAGATATAAAATATTTTCTCACAATTTACTTCCTTATTCGTTCCTTCCTTTTGTGATTACTAATGTCTCTCCCTATAGTGAAATAGTAATTAAGAGTCTAAAAACAAGTAAAACACTGAATATAAGTGGTCATTGACTTGATCCTTATGTTGAAGAAGGTCAAGTGGAAAATGAAGAATTTTTGATCTTTAGAGATCAAAATTTCATCACATAATGAGGACAATATGGCTTCAGGCCAATGACAGTAAACAAAGACACTACTTGGTAGGCCTAAGGGAAGTTTGCTCCTTTTTCGCATTTTTTATTTTGTTGAATGCTTTATTTCTTACATTTAATGTTACATTAGGGGCAATGTAGGCTTAAAGTGTAAGAGTAGGGATCTTGGTTATCATATGTGTTTTTAAGTTTTCTGTTTCTTACGTGTTTCTCTTTATTTATTGCTTCTTGAACTATGTAGTCATAATTAAAGTGTAAAATTAACTAGAAAATTCATGGCAACTTGGTCATGTATTTTTACTGATTAGTTATTTTATATCATTTTTAGAATAGTAATGACTAACAGGTAGACCTAAGAAAGTGAGATTTTGAGTCGTTTTAGATTGACATATCCATATTAGTCTCATTGTCTTTTGTTCATATGTGACCTTCATGACATGTACATCCTGACT
The DNA here is from genome assembly GCA_027563885.1 of Erythroxylum longipes. Taxonomy (NCBI): domain Eukaryota; kingdom Viridiplantae; phylum Streptophyta; class Magnoliopsida; order Malpighiales; family Erythroxylaceae; genus Erythroxylum; species Erythroxylum longipes. The sequence goes on along the minus strand of JAOQMS010050793.1, from coordinate 26,470 downwards.
TTGGTTTGATTTTCTATTCGACACCACATTTTGATTATTGCTTTAGCATGAAAATGATAAAGGCAGTCTTTGTTTTAAGAGTTACATCAGCTAGATAACCTACATCTTGTAAAAGTCTACCCCTAGATTGCATAGTTTCTAAAGAGAATGGTTATTGATTGATCAAAAGTAAAAGTATTTAATTTTTAGTTAGTAGTGCGTCATAACACTACACAAAATAACTAGACCTATAACTATAGCAGTAGTGAGTCTAGGTCGATTCCACAGAGATTAAATCCAATTCCTTTCCTAAATTATACGTGTATGTAAAATAGGGGTTTGGTTCAATGCAAACTAGAAAATAAAGTAAAAATGAATATATAAAAGTAACTCAAATTAAACAGCAGCAAAGTGATAAAATTAATGAATGGGTTTGAAATCCAATTCATCGATTTAATCTCGATTTTTGCACAATTTCACAAATGTCATTGCATTATCGTCTTCCCACCTCTCTTTATTTTATTGATTATGAATTATCAGGAAGTTCTGTGAATCCTAATTTTTTCTTAATTCATAGTTAGTCAAGAAGAGCTTGTTAATCCTAGCTATTTTATAACCTAGAATAAGCTCTCTAAGTTTAATCGGACAACTGCCTTATCAGTGAGAAAAATATATGAATCTAAGTAATAATCACACAAGTTCAAATTATTTATCCCATTAGTTGCCACATTCAAATTCAAACACGGTCCTTACGTATCGTATTCGAAGTTCTAGCAATGTATCATGAAAAACAATCTAATAGAGCATCAAAATCATTTTTACATAATACCCAATCAATAAACATAGGATAACGTAAACAATCTGAAAAGAGGGAAAGAACACGATACACTAAGATGATATGCATAAATGCACTCCTTAGCGTCAAATTCACCTCCGAGTTAGCGTAAGAAGGTTATCCCTCTATCTTCTCCAACAATCTATAAGAAAGACCCATAAATCGCCTCTGAGCTGTTAAAAATCGAAGAAGGAATGAAAAAATTGCGTTTGTTTTCTAATTCTCCTCTCTGCCGTCACTTTAGCTATTATACTTCCAAATTGAACCTAAGATCCAATATGAACTAAAGTATCTTAAGCATTTTAAAACATTAATCACTAAGTGTCAAGGATTAAATGTATCAATACTTAAGCACATATCTATTTTTCCCTTACTTAGCTTTTGACCATCCTCAGGTAAATCGTCAAAACCAAAGTCACAAACCAAAACATTTACTCATTTTCCATATTTGCCAAGAATAGATAGTCATAACCAAAGATGAATAATTTTTAAAAGTCATTGTAAGAACTCAACGTTTAGGGCTTCTATTCATGATCAATCAACATTCATCACCTTTAAAAACTGAGCAATCTAGAGGTAGACTTGGGAAAAATGTTTTTAAATATGGTAAATTCATAAATACAATCAAATACCATTCATGATTAAGACATTCCACAACTTTGCATATCATTTCATTTCTCCATCACCAAGGTTCACATGCAGAACCATAAATCAAAGGACTTTTCTATAGTTATAATGTTGGCAAGGGTAAGGTGAGATGTATTTCGGTAACATTAAAGCCATCAAGCTAGTGAAGCAAAGTAACACTCATTGAAACAGCGCATACACTAGTATTCATCCAAAACTTGGTTCCACCATCTGTGTTAAATGTGAAAATTATATTTCACAGCTCAAATTCAAGCTCTAACACCATAAACCATATGAAGCATAACCAATTAGAAGAAATCACTCATAAAAATCAATAATATCAATACATTAAAACTATAAGGATTGATCCCTCAAAGCCACATCTACCTCATATACACTATAAACAAATCACCTATTCAATACACTTTAGGAGGAGAAATAATCATGAATAAAATTTCAAAACAAATGTAGTTCCTCCTTGATATTTTTATTCAAATATTTTTTTCTTTTTCTTTTTTTGCTCTTTTACTTTTCTCTTTTATTTGCTTTCTTGTTTTTATTTAAAAATTTAAATAAGCTACATCAACATGGGGAATTCATTGATAAGAAATAAAATAATATCCAAATAATTATAACCATCCCACATATGCACACCCCCACACTTGTACTCTTGTACATCCACAATCATTAACAATTAACAAATGCTACACTAGCTTTAAGGCTTGGGTAGGACATTTGGATAGGTTTAAAGCATGTAATGTGGTTAGCAACAAAATAAAGGATAATAAAGCTCTAGGGGAGTTAACAAAGGGAAAATTCATATCAAGGGGTAGGCTATTTAGCTATTACAGTTTATATGAAAAAAAGAATGCCTAATCATTTCCATGTTAATGTATATGATAAAAATGTGGTATTGAATAGAAAATCAAACCAAAGTCAGCATGTATATATCATGAAGGTCACATATAAACAAAAGTTAATGAGATTGATATTGATGTTTCAGTCTAATAAGGCTTAAAATCTCACTGGCTTTTGTCTACCACTAGTTAGAAAGAGAAAGTATTCCTTTGTTTTTTCGATTTTAAAAACACCTCAAAAGTCATATAACCAACAATTAAGCTCAAAAACATGTATAAAAACTAAGATCCCACCCCCACACTTAAAACTTACATTTTCCCTAATGTAACATCAAATGCAAAAAATGGGGCATTTAACAAAAATATAAAATGAGAAAATGTAAATAAACATAAATCAACTTTCCTTGGGTTGTCTCCTAAGCGGTGCCTTTGTTTATCATCATTGGCTCAACTCCATGTTGCTCAATCTTCATAATGAGGGTTTTCTAACCCTATCACTTCCACATCCTCCATTTGTAATCCTTTATAGAAGGGTTTCAGCTGATGAGCATTGACCTTGAATTTCTTGTTCGTCTATAAACTTTCAATTTCAACTTCACCGTGCGGACACATTAGTAACAACAAAAGGTCCAATATTTATCTGGGAAAAGTTTAAGTTGTGAATGATAGAGAAGAACTTTTTGTCTGACAATAAAATTCTTCCTAACAATCTTCTTATCATGAAATTGCTTCATCTTTACCTTGTAAATTTCTGTATTCTCATAAGATTCAAGTCTAAGCTCTTACAATTCTTATAGTTGAAATTTCTATGTTCACCTGCTGCGTCCATATTCATATTGCATTGCTTAATTTTCTAAAAAGATTTGTGCTTAATCTCCATTGGAAAGTGACATGACTTTCCATAAATTAGCTGGTATTGATACATGCCAATTGATGTCTTATATGTTGTCCTATATGCCCAAAGAACATCATCAAGTTGTTGACTCCAATCTTTACCATTTAGGCTCACGATCTTCTCAAAGATTTATTTGATTTCTCTATTTGACACTTCTGCTTGCCTGTTTGTATATGGATGGTAGGTCGTAGACACCTTGTGAGTGACATGGTACTTCTTCAAAAAATTTCTCACCAATTGATTGCAAAAATGAGTACCGCTGTCATTAATTAATGCTCTCGGTGTTCCAAACCTAGCAAAAATGTTAGACTTGACAAATTTTGCAGCAACTTTAGCATCATTAGTCTAGAGACTTTAGCTTCCAACCATTTAGAATCATAATCCACAACCAACAAAATGTAAACAAAGGAGGAAGGAAATGGTTCCATAAAATTTAAGCCCCATACATCAAAAATTTCATATGAAAGGAATGGAGATAAAGGTATTTGATCTCTGTGGGATAAATTATCTTATTTATGGAATTGTTCATATGCTTTACAGAACATATATTTGGCCAATAAAAACCACATTCAAGTATTTTCCTACCTATTCTATTAGACCCAAAATGACCACCACAAATATACGAATGACAAAATTTCAAAATAAATTCACATTCATGTTCAGGCACACATCTCCTAATCAGTTGGTCAAAACAACACTTCCACAATTGAGAATCCTCCCAAATATAATATTTTGAATCACTCTTTATTTTATTCCATTTATCTTTACTCATGAGCTCATGGTTTGTTAGATAGTTTATAATATCAACATACCATGGTACCTTCTCTTGAAGCGTTAGTAGTTGCTCATTCAGAAGCAGCTCTTGCAATGGTATTGATTCCTCTTCCTTCATAAATCAACTAAAGTTCTTTGCGGTTGAATTCTCTACACCTTTCTTATCTTTGATCTCTAAATAAAACTCCTAAATTAAGGGAATCCATCTAATGAGCCTTAGGATTTACTTTCTTCTTCGATAAAAGATACCTTAATACTACATGATCAGAATTTTTAATCACTTTAGGACCAAGTAAGTAAGGACTAAATTTATCTAAAGAAAACACAATAGCTAAAAGATCCTTTTTTATGATGAAGTTGTTGTATTGTGCTGGACTGAGTGTTAGGGAAGCTTAGTAAATGACACGATTCATCTTGCCATAATTTTGACCAAGGATGGCACCCATAGCAAAATTGCTTGCATCACACATAATCTCAAATGGTTGTCTATAATTAGGTGGTTGAATGATTGTTTTCAAATTTTCTTTCAATTTTTTAAATGCTTCCTTGCATCCCTAATCAAAGTCAAAGGGCACATCCTTTTGCAAAAACTCAAAAAGATTTATTGAGATCTTACTGAATTCCTTAATACATATCGAATAAAAACCAGCATGTCTAATAAAAAAATGAACCTCCTGCACATTTATAGGGTAGGGTAAGTTTTGCACAATTTCTATTTAAGATTTATTTACCTTATTTCCTCTAGATGAGATTACATGTCCCAAAACTATTCTTTGCTCAACCATAAAATGACAATTTTCAGAACAAGATTAGTTTCAATGCTTCGTTTAAGTACATAATTCAGATTATCCAAGCATGCATCAAATGAATCTTCATAGATAGTAAAATCATCCATAAAGACCTCAATAATGTGCTCAACATACTCGGAGAAAATACTTACCATGCATCTTTGAAAGGTGGATAGGCCAAAGTCTAAACGACATTGTTCTATAGGCAAATATACCAAATGGGCATGTGAATGTTGTTTTCTCCTCCGGAGCTATCACAATTTGGTTATAACTTGAATATCCATCAAGAAAACAGTAGTTCAAGCATCTGATCGATAAATGGGAATGGAAAGTAAATCCTTATGTGTAGCAACATTTAACTTTATGTGATCAATGCATACTTACCATTCATTTTAAATTCTTAGAGGGACAAATTCATTGTTCTCATTTCTAACCACTATAATCCCAGTCTTCTTCGGTACCACTTAGACTAGACTCATCCATTTACTATTAGAAATTGATTAGATTATGCCATCATTAAGCAACTTAAAGATATCCGTCTTTACTACTTCCGTCATATCGAAGGATTTAATCTTCTTAATTTATGATTCTCTTGATGGTTTGGATCCTTCTTCCAAAAGAATTCAATGTATAAATGTTGAAGGGCTAATACCTTTAATGTCATCTATAGTCCACCCTATAGTTGTGATGTGGTCTTTAATCACTCGAATGAGCATTCCTCTTGAAGCTTGTTTAAGATCCTTGCTATAAATACCGAAAGTGTTCCTCCTTCTCCCAAAAACACATATTTCAAGTGCTTCGATAATTACTTCAGTGCAATTTTAGGTGCCTATATAGCTGAATGTAGAGATTTCCTATGAGATATTAGTAGTTCTATATTTAGAAACATATACCGTTTTGGCATTGATTGCAGTGATTGTAATGCTAGCACAATTTCTTCCATCTCATATATAATGAATAAGTTCGAATTTTCCAAAGTGCTTTCCTATAAACAAAGAATGAATTCTAACTCATTTGTACCTTCCATATTAAAAGCTTCTTGAGATAAGAAATCAAAGACATCATTTGATAAAACAGAGTGAACGTCACTAGGGTAGCTTATAGCTTTAAAAATATTAAAGTGAATAATTTCACCATCAAACACCATAGTTAATGTTCCTACATCTATGTCAATCTTTGTCTTCGATGTCTTTAAAAATGGTCGACCTAGAAGGATTGGTGCAGAATTAGATGAAGGTTCTCCCTCCATATTCAATATATAAAAATTAGCTAGGAAAACCAATTCGTTAACCCGCACCAAAACATCCTTAATAACCCTTTCAGGATAACCATTAGATCTATCTTCCAATTGAATTATAAAATGCATTTCTTTCAAATACCCCAAATTCAATGAAGTGTAAATGGAATATGGCATGAAATTAATTAAATCTTTTAGATTTAACATTGCTCTTTCAAACTAGTATCACCGATTTTTTTAGGAATTATAAACGTACTTGGATCTTTACACTTTGCAGGAAGCTTTCTTTGAATGACTGAAAACACATTTTCCCCTGCACTCACTTTCTCATTTCCTTTCAATATCCTTTTAGACATGTATAATTCCTTGATAAATTTGACATATTGTGGAACTTGCTTTATGGCATCAATTAGAGCTATGTTCCCTTTTTAGCTTCTTTTAGAGACACTTCAAGCTCCCTTTTAGATTCTTCATCATCACCAGTAACAAGAGTCTTATGTGGTGCCTCTATCTCTTTACCACATCGGTGATAGCACCTGCATTCTCCGTTAGGTTTAGAATCGTTTGAGAAGAAATTTTATTTTAACTCTAATTCTCCAATTGACTCATAGCAGTAACTATATGACTCAATTGATTTTCTATATTTTGAATGCTAGCTTTTATTTGTTGTTTAAATTTTTTCATTATTTCTTGCAATAAAGGTCTAAAGTTTGATGGTTGACCTTATCTTGATATGGTTATTGGTAGGAGCCTTATTGTTGTCCTTACTATCCGTAATTGTTGAATGGAGAATTCTTCCATCCTAAATTCTGCACATAGGGGTAGCTAGGATCATACTTTCTTTATGGGTGACCTGGAAAACTTACAAAAGCATTCCCTTGTTTCTGTAAGTCTCTGGCAAGGTTGGATACCTTGACTTATTGAGCACCATTTATAGCCATTTGTCTCGCTAAAAATGTCAACCCAACTATTTGTTGCTCCAATATGGCAATACTAGCTTCACTGACTTTTAATGGTCTTGGTTCCTTTTGATTGTTGGATTGCTGAGAGTTAGCAGCCATATTGGAAATCAGATTTCTAGCTTCAATAGGTGTCTTATCTACCAATGCACCTTCATTTGCTGCATCTATCATACTTCTTTCTTATGGAAGAAGCCCCTCATAGAAGTATTGGATTAAAATTTGTTCACTGATTTGATGGTAAGGGTAGTTAACACATAGCCTCTTAAAATGCTCCCAGTGCTTATATAATGTCTCCCTATAGTGCTATCAAATTGCACATATTTCTTTCTGAATATTTGTAGTTTAACAAGCAGGTAATTACTTCTCCAAAAAAAGTCTTTGCATCTTATTCCAAGTAGTGATTGATCCAGATGGCAAGTAGTAAAGCCAATCCTTGGCAGTGTCCCCCAATAAGAATAGGAATGCTCTTAACTTGATCTTCTTTTCTTGTATCCTAGCTGGCTTCATGCTAGAATAGATTACATATAACTCCTTAAGGTGCTTATGAGAGTCTTCACCTAGTATACCATGAAAAGTATTAAAAATATGAATTAGACCAGATTTAAGCTTAAAAGTAACATCAATAGTAGGAAAATCAATGGACAAAGGTTAATGATCAAAATCAAGAGCAACCAACTACTTAAGAGGGCAATTATTATTTTGTTCTGCCATATTAGAATCAAATGTAGAAATGGAATCACTAGAAGAATCAGAAATCAAATCTAATGCTATTTGAATTCCTAGTAAAGAATTAATTCTCCTATTAGATGGGGATGGTTCCTCAAAACTTTGTGCAACTCTTCTTCTCGCCCTACATAGTGTTCTTTTAATTTCTTGATCAAATTTCAATTCACTAGAGTGAGAAGAACGTGTCATACACTGTAAATAACCAAACAAGAAAAGAAATTAACCAAAAATAAAAATAAATTAAAAAAGAACAGGATATTAATCCCCAAAATTGGTAGGGAGTTGCAACATTACACAAAATAACTAGACCTATAAGAGTCTAGGTCTATCCCACAGAGATTAAATCCAATTACTTCCCTAAATTATACATATATGTAAAATAGGGGGGTTTGGTTCAATGCAAATTTGAAAAAAAGTAAAAATGAATATATAAAAGCAACTCAAATTAAACAGTAACAAAGTGATCAAATTGATGAATGCTTTGAAATCTGATTCTTCGTTTTAATCTTGGCCAATGGAAAATTTCACATACGTCATTTTATTATCATCTTCCTAGACTATTGATCATGAATTAACAACAAGCTTTATTAATTTTAGTTTTTCCTTAGGTCATAGTTAATTAATAAGAGCTCATTAATTAACCCTAACTATCATATAACCTAGAATAAGCTCTCTAAGTTTAATAAGATAGCGACCTTACGAGTGAGAAAAATAGATTAATCTAAGTAATAATCACACCAACTAGGATTATTTAACCTACTTTACGTTATCCCTAATGATATAATACCATCAGTTGCCAACAAAGGATTCAAACACAAATATTTCATATCATATTCAAAGTTAAAGTAATGAGTTCGCATGAAAAATAATCCAATAGAGCATCAAAATCATTCTTGCAAAATAACCAATTAATAAACATAAGATAACATAAACATGCCGAAAATAGGGAAAGAATATGATACACAAAGATGATGTGGTTAAATATAGTCTTTGGCGTCAGCTTCACCTCCAAATTGGTGTTAGGAAGGTTAGCCCTCCATCTTCCCCATCAATATCTAAGAAAGACTCATGAAAGGCCTCTGACATTTCAAAAATCGAAGAAAGAATTTAAAAAAATGACGTTTTTTTTCTAAGTCTCCTCTCTGCCATCATAACTTAATGCTTTTATAGTAAAAAACTAGGTTATAAAAGGGATAGGTGGCAAATTCAAGGGCGTGATTTGGTGTGTCATGGGTATGACACCATGACAATTTTTTCATGGGTATGATGTAGGTCTCACAGCCATGACAAAGTTTTCATGGCCGTGAGACACTTCCCCTAGCCATAACTTTCCATTTTTTCACTTCTTTTGTTATTTTCTTACCACCTCTTTATTCTAACCCTTCTCCTTTTTTCTCCATAAAACCAATTAAGTTTTAATCTCAAGAAGATTACTTAACGAATATGCTTTTAGCTTACTTTAGCTATTAGGCTTCCAACGAATATGTTTTTAGCTTACTTTAGCTATTAGGCTTCCAAATTGAACCTAAGATCAAATATGAACTAAACTAAGTGTCTTACGTTTTATAAAACATTAATCACTAAGTGTTAAGGATAAATGTATCAATAATTAATCACATATCATTAGGTTTTTTCCATGATTTTGAAAGTTATTCCTATTTTTTATGACTATTTATTCTTAAGAAATATGGAAAATGGGGAATTGTTTTGGATTGCGATTTTGTTTTTGTTTTTTTTGCGCAAAGATGGTCAAAAGTTAAGTGTGAGGGAACTTTGTAAGTTCTTGATTAATTATATATTTTCTCCCTAATACTTAGTGATTAATTCTGTGAAGTGTTTAAGATACTTATTTTGTTTCATATTTTGTTTTAGGTACAAGTTAGAAGCACAAAAACTAAAATGAGCTAAAAGCATATCCTTAGAACCATCCTCTTGATGTTCCAAAGGAAATGGATTAAGGTGAATATGGGACTAGAAAATGAAAGAAATGAAGTTCCTCGAGCCTACACGAGCGTGCATGGGACCGTGTAACTCTTTGGAAGCATGAAAGATTGTTTCATCACCTCCTACAACCTACATGGTCGTGTAGTGTAGCTTATCAAAACCATATAGAAACTTGAATTTGGAGAAATTTTACATACATAGTTATCTATACACTTGTATAAATAACTATATATGGCCCAGAAACCTAATTTTTGCTATAAAAGGACATTTAAGTAGCCAAACAAAGGATGAAGGGTTTTAGAAGGTTAAAAGTGGGCAGAATACTTACCTCTTTGAGATTTATGAGGACCTAACCTTCTTCCTTCTGGTCCAAAGGGGAAATCAAGAACACATATGGTCATCTTATCATATTATAGTGTTGTTCTCTCTTTGTAGAAGGTGTTTATATTATTTTTTGCTTAATGTTTTAATAGATTATTTATGTATGAACCCATTGTTAGAATCTATAATACAATACACAATCATTGTAACTTTAATTCAATTATAGTAAACTAATGGTTGTGAACGATAACATAGCATAGGTTAAATTACTCAAACTTGTGTGGTTGTTGCCTAAATTAACATATTTTCCTAGTTGATAATACAGTTGTCATACTAAATCTATAGAGCTTATTCTAATTTTTTTGATAGTTAGATCTAATTAAAAGGCTTATTTTGATTAGATTGACCAAAAGGAAACTAGGATTAACAAATCTTATTATCAATATATGGTTAATGGTTTCTAAGATAGTTATATAAACAATACGATGATTAAGTTTTTTAATTTGTGTGAAAGTTGAGATTGAACTGAGAGCTAGATTCTAAACTAATTTGTCAATCTTATCATTTTCCACTATTTGATTTGATTTTTTTATTTGTTCAATTTTACTATATTTTCTTAATCGAATCCAAACAACCCCCTTCTATCCTAAACACTGATTTATTTATTACGAAAGCTACACACACACACACTCTGTGGATATGATCCTTACTAACCATTCCTTCAAATTTAGTGTAAATTAAAGTTTGATTTTCTGGTATGTTCGACGTGCATCAAGAGCCTTATAGAAATACCCACCAAATTTATCAAAGATGAATAGAATAAAAGAAATAAGCTATGTGTCTTGAGGCAGATGTGGCATCTTTTGAAACACCATAGTTAGGGTCAAAAAAGCTCATCTTTTTTCAATGCAACTAAAGGGCTTTTAGTACGCTAACGCTACTACCAGCCTAGTAAGAGGATGTGTTTTTTTTGGTCTATGTCATCTAAAGAAAGGACTTCTCTGTAAGTTCAAAAAAGTTTGAGTAGAAGCCTAACTAACTTATAGGGTAGTGATGCTGACTGAATCTAATCTTGGAACGACTCTATCGATAAGAGCTATTAGGAGTCATGCGCCTATTACGCCCAGCATACCTCTGATGTGTTAAGCGAGAGCCCTCATATACAAGACTCTTGGATCACTAGAGTGAAGCGAATAAGTTAGTGCTCTACTCTATATAATAGACATTCGTAGACCATCGTTTAGGCTCCCTTTCCTCCCTATACTTCCCCGGCACAGGCCTACCATGCTTTACATCTGCAACATTTACATCAAACGGTCTTTTCCAATAATGCCAACCTTCCCACTAGATGTAGAATGCCAATCTCCGCTTTCTATCCTAAGAAAAATGGCTCTAATATGTGATTCTCTCCTTCACATCTTGCATTCGAGGCTATTGATTAACCAAAAAAACTCATACTTTTTATTGTAACGATTAACAGTTGACTAAGTTTGATTTAAAGCTTCTCCATCTGCTCTATCCAAAGCCCACTTTTCATAAAGCCACTCACCAAGCACCTTCAAAACTTTAATAAAATGAGTTGATAGCTCCCATAGTTACATGGCTCAAAGGTTTGAATTGAGGCTAAGATGATTATTGCAAATACGGTCGCGACCATTTATTATGCTAAAGATGGAGAATCATCCATTCCGACAACAGATTTATGGTGGTTTGGAAGATTGGGATTCAAACTAGATCTAGCAGATAACCTTCAACCAACTCATTAACCTAGTGGTTTTATTCATTCTTGGTCTTTTCCTCTCTGATCTTTAACCAAACCAGTTGAAGTGGATCACTTAGAAATCAAATTATCCCTCTCAATAAGATCAAGAGTTTGAAGATAGATTGATTCACTTAGATCCCCAAGGGAGAACACTAATCATTTACTGCATGGACTATCGGGGTATCTAATCCCGTTTCTTATCCATGCTTTTTCACCCCATCGTCAATAGGGACCCAGAGAGCTGTCTTTGCTTTTAGTGCTCCTAAAAAAATCGAGACGTAGTACCTAGTTCTTTGGAGCTTTTGAACTGCTAAAAATCATTCACTATTAACTTATCTTAGCAATGTATTATGAGTGACCATTTTTCTTGAAGATCTTTACCCTTCAATCCCTTGACAAGGGTCAGTGGATTATGCATCAAATTCAATTCAAGCTACTACTAAAAGTAAAAGAAGGACTTAGAATAGTCGTGCCATAAACAAACTTGAGGCTTATGTATAGCAAAATTTACACCAAGAGTGATTAATATATAAAATGGAACAGAAGAGACTCCCGAGCTGGCCTCTTAAGCCTAATTCTTGAAATCATGGAATTGTATTTGTTATCCTTTCAACCATCGACATATCTATTTTGTTCTTTAATCCTTCCATAATCGAGCAAACCAAGTCACATTGCAGGGCCTGCTCTTACATTTCTTTCATTAAAAAACTCCTTTTGTTTATGTTAAAAAGGGGATTGTCCAGACTCAACTAGAGCTATTATGAAACATAGCTTTCATTTATAAAGGAAAGGCTCTCTAATAAGGAAGTCATTAAGTTCAAGATCAGGATCACATTCTCTTTTGCAAGTGCTACATTATTCTACTTTTATCTATCAGCCCCTTTCCTCCAAAAAAATTCAATCACATTAAGACTTAGCCATAAAAGTCTGTCTAGCATCTCTCGTCACATGGAAAGAAAGGATGGTACTAAAGAATTAGTCAAAACTTGATCTTCCCTCCTGCATTAAGAAGCTGGTTCCACTATATCAAAAGCTAATTCTAGCTCTCCATCTAGGTAGTCAAAACTTGATCTTCCCTCCAGCATTAAGAAGCTGGTTCCACTCTATCAAAAGCTAATTATAGCTCTCCATCTAGGTCGTGTGTTAGTCCCAATATGGCTGATCATCTAAAAAGACTAGCTAAGCATTATTTGATTAGTCAACCTTTACATGGCCAACCTAATACTACGTAAGCTCATCAAACAATGCTTTTTTAATATGAATATGAATCTATAAGGTGAGAGGAGAAAGTCCGAGATAGTCAATTTCCTGGGAGATCTATTTGACAAAGAAGTGATTAGCAGATATAAAGAGATATCCAGTTAGGCCTCCTTCGACACTCTACTAGTGGCTCAACTTCAGTTCATTGATGGTTAGTAAGTATGATGATTTTGCATGTATTTCATGTGTTTCTCACTATATGTCGTAAAAGGAGATAACAGGTGGAGCCAACAATCCATTAAGATTGACGTATCTATAACTACATCCCCGAGCAGTAGTAAAATAAAGACGTGAATGCAAGATGCCAGCTGAATGATAATCCAAATAGAGGCTAGGGTAATTGACTCTGTTAATGCCTTAGAACTCTCTTTAATGCAAGGTGATAGTCTTACCTTGATTTTTAAACCTGGGTTGTCTTTCTTAATGGATTGACTGTGTCATCTAATAGCAATGGAATATGCTTCACTCACTCCCACCTTACTAAGCTATTATCGGTATAAGAAGCCTCTTCCAATTTTTGTGTGAAATCCCTCAGGTAGGAAAGCTTTAATTATCATTCAAAATAGCAATAGGTAATTACCTATTCTAATTCTGAATGCATACTATGTTCAGTTACTCTTTCTGGTAGTGCATCATAATACTACATAAAATAACTAGACCAACACTATAGCAGTGATGAGTCTAGGTTGATCCCATAAAGATTAAATCCAATTACTTTCTTAAATTATCTATATACGTAAAACATGGGGTTTAGGTTTGATGCAAATTAGAAAACAAAGTAAGAGCTAATATATAAAAGCAACTCAAAATAAATAGCAGAAAAGTAAGAAAATTTACAAATAGGTTGAAAACTGGTTCTTTGGTTTAATCCCGGCCTACGCATAATTTCATATAAATCATTGCATTATCATCTTCACCTCTCGTTAGACTATTGATCGAGAATTAACAACAAGCTTTATTAATCCCAATTTTTTCTTAGGTCGTAGTTAATTAAAAAGAGCATGTGAATTAACCCTAACTATCAGATAACCCAGAATAAGCTCTCTAAGTTTAATCAAACATCTGTGTTATTTAACTTATGCTACATTATCCCTAATGATTTGGTACCATTAGTTACCATATACAACTTCAAACACAACTATTACATGTCATATTCAAGTTCTAGCAAG